>PVIC010014178.1:0-36960 GCA_004025085.1 Thryonomys swinderianus
TTGTCAGACTACACTTCCTTCCAGATTCAAAGAGTCAGTGATGCTGCTCTGATTCCTGCGCCAAGTTAACTGAGTCAACTGACCCCTCCATGGGCCTCACGCAAGCCAGGCCACTCCCTGTGACAGTCCCCTTAGGTCTCTGCGCCCAACTGAGCTCTTTAGGAACAACTGTGTTACTTTCTCCCACACAGATTGGCCCCTTTCCTTGGACATGCGCCCGTGGCTATGTGATGTCCCAGCCTTCCAAGGCTGATGCTTTTTTCAGTCTTACACACGAGCAAACCAATTCGCCGAAGTGCGCAAGCTGCCCAGGCTGACATGGCGAGCTGCCTCCCACTCAGACTCCTTCCTGCCTGTTCTCAGCCTGTGACTGTCTCTGGTCCGCCCCCCCCCCCCCGACCTACTCCTGAGACCCAGCTCAGACAGCAGTGGCTGTTTCCCCCAGCTGCGTAGGACAGCACGCCACCTCCAGGGACTGCAAGGAGCAGGCCTGCCTAGAAACCACGTGACTCCTCAGATCAGCACTGGCAGCACCGTTCTTGAGATCCAGTTCTGCAGGCACTTATGAGAGACATTCCGCACTGGCCAGTGGAAGTGTCTATTTGCTGGGATGCCTTGTTAGGGCCAGCGCTGATCCTAGAGCCCCAAAGCAAATCTGTAAGAGTAACACCTAGAACTCCGGCGACATTGGGAAGGCTCTGTGCATGAAATAGAGGGTTAGAAAGAGACCAGAGGGAGGAGAAAGAGATGGGGCCTCTGCACTCCCTTCCCGTTTCCCACACAGGTCTCAGTCCAGGTGCAGACTCTCCCACTTGTATGGCGCCGCAGCCTCACGCAGCCCCAAGCATTGGGAGGAACTCAGACGTCTTAGGGAGTGTGGGCTGTCTGAAAAGTAGCACAGGAGCAGGGCTCTGCTTGCCCAGGTCAAAGGCAGTACCGGCAGAGGCCATACCTGTGCCGTCCACCTCTGGGCCCTCTTAGTCCTGGAGCTGTAGACACGGCCTGGGTGGTTCACACACCTCAAACCCAACCCAGTATGAGCCGTGGAGTGATGGAGTTGCTAAGTGTGGGTGGCATTAACAGAATCAGTCTCTAGATCAAGAGAAAGCAGTATCCACTACTTCTGCTGACTAGACCATATATAGAAGTAAGCATTTAGCTGATGAGCTCCATGTCTGAAGAGGAAATGGACTATATTTAGCTCTTAGTGGGGTTGTTACAAAGAAAAGGAAAATTAATATTTTGAGACTCCAACGAGGAGAGCCAGGGTAGACACATGACTGGGGAGATTTTTAGCTAGACTTTAGCAAGTTTATCCTAATAATCCCAGCTATTTAGAAGCAGGACTCAGCTGCCTGGTTACACAGGGACAGAGAAAAGTCTCTGTCTCTGACACACTCAGAGGTATGGGCCACCTCCTGGGAGGCTATGGACAGATACCTGTCGCAGGAGTGATTCAACTACACACCCTGCAAGGTATTTTCAGATTCCAAGACCGAGTCTTCCGGGAGAGCCCGTCTTGCACTGGAGACCTTGGAGGTGAGTGGAGCCCCGGGCCCAGGCCTCGAGTGTTTGTACTCAGGTCGGCACATAGACGGGACACTGCAGTTTAGAACTTGGGCCATGGGGCCCAGAGCTGGGCTCCGTCCTGCACCTTGTTCCGCAGGTCTGGAAGGGCTGGTGCTATGGTCTCTCAGGGCATGCTGCTCAGTAGAACTTTCTCCAGTGATAGAAACGTGTTTTGTCTGCGTTCTTTGGTATGTTGGTGCGGAATGGCTGGTGCAACTGCATTTTTAATGCAGTGTGGTAGCCCCGTGTGGAGAGTACGCCATGCTCTGGGCAGCACAGCTGCAGAGGATTTCCATGGACGCAAAAAGGGCTGTTGGACAACCCTGCTTGAGTTTTCACAGGTGACTCAATGACCCCGAAGGCCCTTCTTTCTCTCCCTCACGGTGTCAGTCCTACAGACAGGGAACTTCAGACTAGACAGAGCAGCTTGCTGTGGGACCGTGAATAACCCCTCTACCTCTCTGGGCTGTACTTATAAGACCTTTAAAAATCATTTTAAAATAAAGCCTGTGGGCCTAGCATTCAGAGATTTTACTTCCCTCCTTGAAGGAGAGAAAAGGAAATCTTCCCTCTTTATCCTCCTCATTCCTTCTTCCTCTCTGTTGACCCCAGTCTTCCACCACCCAGTACACAGCTCCCAGCGACCCAAAGAACTTTTGTATTTACCGCTTAGCACTTGCTGTTCGGGTCTTTGACCTTCTTTAGAAACTTTTTCTTTACGAGTTTATTTTGGCTTGTGCTGAGCATTCATAAAATTCCTAGGGAACTGGAGGTTTAAAAGTCAGGCTTGTAAAAGGAGTAGGTGGGCGGGGTAGGAACCGGGCAGAGAGGGGCGAGGACAGCAGCCAGCCCTGGGAAGCTGGAAGAGAAGGCAAAGTTTTCCATTCTTCTCTGAAGGCCTCATCCCCTATGAGTGCTGGGTCTTTTGGGTCATGAAAAAGGAGAAGAGGTGGAATCGAGAGAGTGGTGGGCTGGGGTGGGGTAGAGAAGATTGTGGAGGTACAGAGCCTGGGGCCTTCCCACTGGGCCCGCAGAGAGGCCGTTTCTGATAAGGAGTCCCGCTGGCTGTCTCGGGTTTTTCATGTCATTCATCTCCTCCCCGGCCAGGCCACTCCTCAGCAGGTTGGAGGCGCTGGTGAATGGCTCAGAGCACCGGGCATATGAAACAAATTAGGTCTCCATTACAGCCACCCAGAGGCGGGTGATGGATGGGGCCTGCGTTCACGGCAGATCTAATTGGCAACACAAGGAGACGTCCAAGAAAGTGTATTATTTTGCCAGACTTTGGAGTCATTGGGCCTTTCTTTTATTGTAGAACATTATACAGCCAGAGATAAAAAGCACGGTGAAAGTTTTAAATCTAATAAAAGCATTTGACTGCAGAGTAAAAATAACATACACAGAAGAGTTTGATTTGGATTCAGGTTTTATTAATGTTCTTTCACTGCAAAATGTTTCCGATTAAAAAACAATTTGGAGAGTGCCACATTAATAAATGGCTTGTCTTTCCGATGGGCCAGAGATTTTGAAATGCTGTGGTGAGCACACACGTGCACGCACATGAGCATACGCACACACGCACGCATGCACTACCACCAGGAGGTCATCATAACAGTATCTAAAATAGTCTAAACTTTAATTTTTAGATACTGTCGAACGGCTCAGAGCTGGGTGGAAGAGGAAAAGCCTATGGCTGAGGTTGGAGAAAAATCATTCTAGTTTATTCAGTGTCACTAGATCCAAGGACATCAGACTGTGCAGGCCTGGCTCGGATATCACCAGCAAGAATCAGCAAAGGCCAGATTATGCGAGGCCTCCATTTCTCTAGCTGTAAAACAAAGCTGTTGGCTTCACTGGTCTTTGAGGAATTCAGAATTTCTCTAGGAAACCAATAAAGACACATTGATTTTGTGAAGTGTTTTTAAATCTTTATTTTAGGAACTACTAATTAACTCTGAAACGAATGAGCGATAGAAAGAGACCAAGTCCATAGTAGGTCCAGGAGCTGGCACTTGGGCCTTGTTTTTAAAGCATAACTAGTATGACTAGCTCCAACTGAGGTTTGCAAACTGACCAACCAATATCATATTATGGGGGCCAGGCATTATTAGATTATTTTTAACCAGTCTTTGCCACATAACTGGTAAATTAATCTGTTCCTCAAATAATTCCCAACAAGTTATTTTTAGAACAACTGGTAATTTCCAATTCAAGTACTTGCTTAACTAGATCCAACTGTTTTGTCCCCCCTCCCTTCACAACTGGAGTTTCAGGTCCAGGGAGGAAACACAAGTCTAACTAAGTGCCTTTTTAAAGTGCCTTCAGCCGTTTGGCCCATGGCCCGGTCAGTTTGGGGGACTTCACCTTTCCTCCCACATTTAGTTGCTGGATCACCCAAGAACGCTGGTCATAAACCTGGGAACCAGCACCTGCTTCCCCAAGACCAGAAGTCAGGTTTTGTTCCTGCAGGTGGGTGTCAGAGTGCACTGGGTGTGGCTTTGCACCCCACCCACCATGGCCAGATGGCCTATCCTGGCTGCCTGGTTCTGGCCTGGTCTTTAGTGTCCCAGAGAGGGCAAAGACAGCCTCTTAGCCAGTGTTCAGCTGAGACACATGTAGCCCGGATTCCAAGCTCTCGTTCTCCTGGGGCCTGGCAGAGCATAACTGTTCAAGAGCCTGCTGCTGGGCCGGCAGTGTAAATAGAGGAAACAAAGGGAAGAAACACATCTTTTCTTTTTAGTCTCCATTGGCCGCTCCCACCTGCTCCTCCCACACCTGCAGAAATGGTGCGATTGCGGGCCCTGGGTCTCAGACTGATTTCAGAGGGGGCAGAATCCGCACAGCTCCATAACCCATGCATCACTTTGTCTCTACCTCACATGCCCACGCCCCAGCTAACTCGGCCTGGCGGTGACCATGGCCCGCAGCTCTCTCCTGTCTACCTTCCCAGGGCCTGGATGGCCTTTGAGTAAACAGATAGCCTAGCGAGGTATGTGATCAATTAGCTTTGCTGAAAATACAATCATTTTGTTATTCCAAGCTGATGAGAAGGCCTCCTTGGCCTGCTCTCCCAGCCTCCACATGCCAATCAGCCTGTGTCACCGATATAATTTTCCACATAAACACAACCTTTGTGCAACATCTACTTTTGTAAATAGATGTAATTCCCAAACCAAATAACGCACTTGGAGGGGAAATGGATATTATGCATGCAAAAAGAAAAGCTGGTGATTTTTACACTTTCCAGGCAACAAAAGATTACCCCTAATTGCAAATGGGGAGGGGCCGTGGGGGCCAGGGTGGTGGCAGAGGCTGGTGGGAGACAAGGAGGCCAGCTTCCAGGAGGGTTTTCTCTTTGTGCACATGTGTGAGGACAGACCCCCAGGTACTGCTAACGGGGGATTTGCCCTGGTTAAGCAACAAGAAGAACACGGCTATTGTTGTTGATATCTTAAAGGAAACGGAGAGTTACTTAATTATAAGGTTTGGTCTCCCTTGCCAGGAGAGACCCCCTCTGAACCCTAAACTATACACATCCTGTTGCAGAATTTCCCCCCTGCCTTCCTGCCTGGGAGCAGTCGAGCTCCTCTGAACCGCACTGGTGCGTCTCTCTCAGTGTTCTGCTCGTTTATGTGGATGCCTAAATTAAACCCTGAACGCAGTGGAAGTTGCTGGGCAGCCAGGGAGTGAGATGGTCACAGAGTCCACTGTGTAATCCCAGCCGGGTCTGGGCTCTCCAGATGCCGTGGAAGAGAAGGCTAAGACAGCCCTTCCAGAGTCTTTGCCTTCCCTATTTCCCCTAGCGCAGAGGAAGGCAGCCTTTGGGGACAGCAGGCCCACCGTCCGAGACCGAAGGGGCAGAGGAGGGCTCCAAAATGAGTGAACAGCCAGTAGGAGGAAGCTATGGGGTGGCTGAGTGGCCCTGCACAGCGCCAGGGGCCCTGGGTGTTGGTGTTTCTGGGACCCCGCAGCAAACCCCGCTCCAGGCCAGGAAACCGGGTAACAAGCTTTACTCTTGTGGTTCTGGAGAGCGATAGGTTCACAGAAGATCAACAAAGGTTATATTTGTCATTCGCAAAGATTCTTTGAGCAGGTGAGTAACAGCGTGTTGGCTTCAAGATGCCGTGAAGCCTTCATACAGCACTTCTGGGTTTTTATCTTGTCTGAGTTCTAAACAGCAACAAGGAGGAAGAGAAAGGAAGAGCAAATGAACATGGAGCATAGACAAGGAGCAAGGAGAGTGACCATGGGCTCCTGGCTCACTTCCAGTCCTGGCCTACAGGAAGGGGTGGGTGGCCCCGAAATGTGTCAGCTAAAAAGATTCTAGCTTCTAATCCTTTCCTCCCCCATCAAAACTGGGCCAAAGAACCCTCCTCCGAAGCATCCCTTGGTCCCTGACTCATGAAGCGCATCTGAAACTCATTAGCTGCTTAAAATGATTGTCATGGGAGTGCTTGGTTGAGAATAAAAAAGAGAGAGGGCTACTTTTAAAGGACAATAATTGGGACCCGAACGCTGGCAGATGTTTGGAGACCTGGCTGTGGAGGACCCCACACTGTGGGGGAGGAGTGGGGGCTGACTTGTCCCCGACCCTGGGCTCGGTCCCGCATCTCCAAGTCTTTACTTCTCCTGCAGCTCCTGGAGTCCAGGGTGGTTGCACCAGCTCTCCTCAGGGAGCCGCTGACAGGCCTCGGCTCAGCGACACCCCTGACCTGACTCTCAGGACGGGCGTGGTGGCTCCCTGATCCTCTGCCACTTGTAACTTAATCCCTACACTGCGCAGGTCAAGTGATTTTATATCTGTAATAACAAAACATAATATATAATATTATATATTAATATGTAATATTAGAATGATGATAACATAGCATTAAAATCACAGAACTAAGAATCTTAAAATTATAGAATCTTCAAACTACAGAGCAAGGAGTTCAAACATTTTTGCCTTGCAGGGTCTGAGAAACCAGAATCTTGGAATCACACTGTTAGAATTCTTACAAAATTAATTTAGACTGTTCCATAAATGGTTTAAATCTTAGTAGCCTAAAACACTAGAATTAGAGAATTTTAGAATTATAATATCAGAACTTTAGAATACTAAAATTGTAGAACATTAGAAAAACAGAAGCACAGATTTTTAGAAATACAAACTCATGGACTCTAACAATCATAAAACTTGAGAATGGTGGAATATTAGATGATGAAATTAAGAAAACATTGAACAATAGAATCTTAGAGTCACAGAATAGCATCATGGACCGGCAGAATTACAGAGCTATGCAATTTAGAACTCTTGTTTATAGTGAGGGACTCCTTGAATTATAAACTCTTAGAATTATGAAACATTAGAATCAGATTGTCTGTTCTGTTAGGGAAGTATAAGACATATAAATTACAGAATTTTGGGCCGGAGGGTTAGCTCAGTGGTTCCGGCGCCTGCCTCGCAAGCCCAAGGTCCTGAGTTTGATCCCCAATAACCACATATAATGCTGGGCATGGAGACACGCCCACCAACAATCAACACCACATACCACAATGCCAGACATGGTGGCTCACGCCTGTAATCCCAGCCCTCGGGAGGCAGAGACAGGAGGATTACTGAGTTCGCGGCGGCTTGCCTGGGCACCATAGTGAGCTCAGGGCCAGCCTGAACTACAAAGCGAGACCCTGTCTCAAAAAGCAAAAAAAAAAAAAAAAAAAAAAAAAAAAATTACAGAATTTTGGAACTACAGATTTTAGATATAGTCTTAAGGAGTTTTAGAGACAAAAAGGATTTGAGGTGATTTCGGCTGTGACTCAGGCTGGTCCTGTGTGTACCTGCACGTGTACATAGACAACCACACCCCTGGCCACCCTGTGCTTATGTCTAGACTGCTAATTCTGTTATTTCTCGGGCTCCCAGAGCTTCCTACCTCCTTTTCTGCTCTCCTCCCCCCCCCATGCCTCTCATCACTACAAATGCCTTCCAGTCCCCTGTTTTTCAAGGGACAACTTGCTTTTTGCAAATCATCCAGCATCTTAATTCACCATGTCTGTGTCTTGTGGGTCAAGACTGTTTCAGTGATTAACATATTAGTGAAATGACGCTTTGGCTTCTTTGGGCTGTGGGAGGGGTAATCGAAAGGATCGTGCCTGCTGAAGTATGTGTGTGGCCTCTGTCCCCAACACGGCAGCAAAGAAGTCCCCGTAGAAAGCCACAGGACCCATTCCTTCAGGGAGGAGGCAGGATTTGGCACAGTGGCTGAGATGAAGAGCTGAGCTGTCTAGGTGAGAGGAGACTGGAACTATAAACCATTTCATGCTTATTTATTTTATGATCCTCATGGGCTGGGGTTTACACAAATTGGACAACATACGGATTAGATAATTTGCCGGGAATTAACAACCTCTGATGGTTATCAGGCTGGGGAGTGATTAAAGCTGGTGGATGAGAACAATTCAACAGCGAGTTGATGATGTTATGCACGTCCTCAGCCCTCAGAGTGTTCAGAGAGATATGGCGGTTCATCACCCAGCCATAAATTCCCGCAGGGGACAGCACGGTGGAAAAGGGTGGTCAGACATCAGCAGGAGAGTAACACTGAGGATTCTGTTACACTGAGGAATAAAACCCAAGCAAAACAAAGCCAGCTTCAGAGCCATGCTGGTACTTTATAAAACACTGACTTCCTAGGGAATTAATCCCAAATTCTGCAAAAGGAGTAGCCTAAGATAAACAGTTTAAATATGGAACCTCCTGCTTTTTAATTCAAGCATCAGAAAGACAGGGCCTGTGCAGTGGCCGCTCACAGAGAAGTCTGCCTTCCTCCTCACGTCCTTTCTGCTGCTCAGTTTCCAGCAGAACCTCCTGCCTTTGGTTCACCTGATGCACTTTAGGGAGGGAGCAGCCACGGTTAGAAATGCTGAGTGGCCAGGGCAACTTTCCTGCTGAGAGCAATGTCTTTAGCTAGTTTCAAATATTTTTCTTTAAAAAGCTATCTAATTTAGAGTCTGCAAATCCCCATAGCAAACAGACTGCTGTGGTTCTCAGAGTATCTGTTCGATGGAGCCGGGACTGTCACAGAACCGGAGTGTCTGGTCGATGGGGAGAGTACAGAGGGCTCTGGGTCCTTAGCCCAGCTGGCCTGTGTGCTGTGCACTTTTAGCTAGTCTGAGCGCCTCTCCAGTCCCCAGGAGGCCCACCCACAAATAGGAAGTTGGATTAAATAATCCAAATGGGGAAGCAAAAAAATACTAGAAACAGGAAAAGAACAATTTGGCTTTGTTTTCTTTATTTGTGAGTTGAATTTCAAATTAGTCAGGCCAGTGTTTCTATTTATTTTAGAGCCAGTACAACCACAAACTGCAGTTGGCGCTGCTCTAGCTTTGGATTTCTAATGCTAAACAACAAAACTGTGACCCCAGGCTTCCCAGATGACAGCCACACCTATTGTTCACATTCTCAGCAGCACTGTGAATTGTGTTAACACAAATGACAGATGCTGTTGCCTCTTAAATTCTGAAAGAAATAAGGGGAGAGGAGACTGGAAATGAGCTAACAGCGTGGCAAACTGGGTGTCAAGAGGCTTCCCTGCCTGACTGTCAATTTCCCCATCTGTAAAATGGTGAGGGGATGAAGGGAGGAAAAATCTCCATGTTGTCTTCTAGCTCCAGAACAAAGTCCCAGCCCCAATTCTGCGCCAGGTTGCTGGGGACATTGTGTTCCTTTACGTGCACAGGTATTGGAGATGGCAGGGATGGGGCCCCAGGAACTGAGAGCCTTTGCAAAGGGACAGTGGCAAATCCCCTGTTTGTGGATAAGTCCCTTTCACTGGGAGCCTGAAATGCCACTGAGGTGTAAGCAGGGGGAATGAGGGGAGTGGCCTGAAGACCTTCTTATCACAGCCCCTTGAAAGTGGGTAGATCTGACAACAGTGAAAGGGAATGAGCTGAGACAAATGAGGGACTGTGCTGGGGGCCCTGCAGGCCCCCCACGTGGATGAGGAATAGGACTGGAGGCTTGGCCAGGCCCACGTGGGCATCCAGGCAACAGGGCTGTCCGGCCAGGCTCAGGATGACAAGCGCTGGCCCAGGTCTTCAGTCTGAAGCCCAGTTTTAAACTGTTGACAATACTGCATGTCCTTTCATGATGATCAGGATGGAGTTAAGCCTGAAGCATTCAGGATTGGCCCTTTCTAGAAGTGCCAGGTCAGTGGTGAGTTTGGGACGTGGGGCTGGTGTACCACAGCCAGGGTAGTCTGCTCAGCCAGCATAGCTTTCACCCAGGCACCTTGGGTCCACAACTCGCCAGTGTAGACAAGCGGGCTGTCAGTTCTGTCCAATAAGGAGGCAGCTCAGATAACAACATGCCGTTTCAACAGAACCAGTCCATTCAAGAGATAGAAGTAGCAGGGAGAGAAGGGCAACCAAAGACCAATGACAATATCAGTTCAGTTTTTAACAGTAACCATGCAACTTCCTCAGATATTTTATAAGGAAACGACCCTTATTTTATAAGGGAACAACTATGTTCATGGACATTGTTGCACAGTCTCATCCAAACAGGTGACAAAGTAACCACACAGCAGGCCTGGAGGCAAGAACATTCAGAAATGGCCCTCAGTCATCCCATCTTCTGCTGGGGAATCTCAGAATTACAACACTGTTAGAACTGGTAGGGACTAGGGCTTTGGAATTATGTCCTTACCGAATTGCCACAAGTCATCTGGTCTACCTCTCTCTGAGCTGACCATCCCTCTGAGGCAGAGAGCTCTTCCTTGTGTCTTGTTAGACTCTCTCTTGCTGCAGGATCAGGATGGCTGCTTCTCCTTGTGGTCGTGTCCTGGGCAAGTGTGCCAGGCAACAGAGCCTGTAGTGGGCCAAGGACCCTCTTCTGAGGAAGCAGAGGGACTGGATGGCAGAGGACAAGCTCCAGGGCCTCTCTGTGTTTGATGAATAAACATCAGAGTCAAGTTTCAGAGCTGTCACTCAGCAGGCCTTCGGTGCTGAAGAGGCCAGGTGCGCTGGGGGAGTTCCTGTGGGTGGGCGGGGTGGGGGCCAGGACCCGCTCTGGTGGGCCAGCGGAGTCAGCGTTCGCAGGCCATGGAACTTCACACCTTTGAAAGGCTCCAGAGCGGCTCACAGGAAAAATAAACCATTCCTCCCATCCATGGCGGATCGACCATCCTCGGGGGCTGCTTGTCATGGCCACAGAAAGCCCGTAAAAGGGCTCAGTGTTTCCTTTTCCACTCCCTGAAAGATGTGTGCCCAGCCTCACAGGATTCTAGGGTGGGTGAGAGGGCTTTAGCTATGGCCAGTGAGGATGGCAGGGTCGGGTGGAGGGAGGCTGCCCCCTGGGACATCCATCTGGGCTCTGAGCCCTGGTTTGCACATCTGGAGACCAGGAATACAAATACCTGCTTCGGGGTCTAACTGAGTGTGTATCGGGCGGCTGAGCAGGGCACATGTGTATATGAAAGGGCTTAGCATGTGGTGGGTACTTGATCGCTTCTTCTTCCTTTATGGATCTGTGCCACCTAGGAAAGTCGGATGGCCTCTGGAGTCATTCCTCGCTCTGTAAAGTGGGTGGGCGTCTGCCCAGGTCAAGGGAGGATGAGAAAAGGGCTGGCCCAGGGAGCCACACAGACTCCTCTCTGTCCCGGTCTCTTCCCTGGGCCCCAGGTGCATCACCTTACAAATGGGGATGATAGCAGGTTCTTGACCTGCAGTGTCAAGAAAGCCCCGAGGATGAGCGCAATGCCACAGGCCCTTGATGAGCCAGCCTCAGCCATAGGCTGCTCAGGCAGACTAGGCATCGAGACGCTGAAAGCAAGCAGAATAGACACAAGGATTAGAGAGTTGTAGGGTTTTAGTACAAGTCTTATCTCACTGGGTAGTGGCTCATGCAGAAGCCTTGGGAGCCTTGAGGAGACAGGTTCCTGATGGCTCTGAGGAGCTGTCTGTCCAAAGCTGGGAGCGAATGGCCTGGGATACCCAGTAGGAAGTGAGAGACAGCCCAGGGAGTTCATGTTCTCCTGCCAGGGCTCTGCAGGGCTGGAAGAGATGGTGAAGACAAGGACCAGAGGGTGAGGAATGTAAGCGCCGGTCCCAATCTGAATACTCCAGGGGCAGAGCCAGGTGTCTCCAGAGGCAGTGAACCGCTCAGCCCAGCAGCTGTCCAGCAGAGGCTGAGAGGCACGGAGGGGTGTGTGTGGGAATAGCTAAGAGACCGGCTTTGTAGTCAGGTACCTTGGCCTCCTGGTCTGAACTGACAGTTCACCCCCAGTGACCTTGAATTCGTCTCTACTTTTGGCAAAGCCCCACTTGAATCACATGTGTATTGCCAGTAATCCCCACTTCAAAGACCTGCTTTAGGGACTGAGTGAGACAATACACATAAAGCATTTAGCTCAGATTCAGAAACTTGGGGAGAGAGAGTTGTCACAGCTGAGCTTCTATGATTGGATGGGCAGAAATTTGCAGGAAGTTAAGATTCTATGCCTTGAGGATTCTGAAATTACACAAAACTGGATCCGTTTATTTAACGAGCACTTGTTTAATGCTTATCCTGTGCCAAACACTTTTCAGAGATGTTATAAAAATTCACTCAATCTTCATGATATCCTGTGAGATAGGTGCCACTATTCTCCCCAATTTATAGATGAGGAAACTGAGGCAGAAATAAAGTTACTTGCCTACAGTTGCATGGTGAAGAAGTGGGTGTCGGTGCCTGTGTGTGGCTGTCCCTTTCTGCCCTCGAGAGGCTGTTGAAAGGCTCCTCTCTTCAACAGCACAGCTTCCATTACTCTTTGCTGGAAAACAATATTAATTTCCCCTCAGCGGGAGGCAGCTGCACTTGGGAGCTAGGGCTCATTTTGTGGCATGAATATTTATGGCATGTCCCCTAATTAAGCCCAGAAATAAAATCTATCCTGCGAACAGAGGCCACGGAAGACTGGAAGGCAGTGTCAGGAACCAGAGTCTTGTGCCTCTAAGTAGGGCTGTCAGTGAAACGTTTGTTTCCAGAGCCACTTGGAGAGGTGGGGTGGGCATTTCCCTGGGGTTAAGCACCCTTGGTGGGGTCATGTGCTGGTAGAAGCACCATCGGCGACGTCCTTCCACACCGGCCAGGGTAGAGCAGAGGTGACTGCAGGATACAGCCCTAGCAAGACTGGTTTTCTTTTAGTGTGGGTGACTATATTTCTCAGCTTGGCGGAAGTGGCCACTGGGAGAGAAAGGACACTGGCAGGGGGTTAGTTCTGTGTGACGCAGGCTCTTCTGGCCTCAGTTCTCCAGTTGTTAAAATGGTGGGGTGGGATGGGAGCTGGGTGTGGGAGCTCATGCCTATAATCCCAGCATTTGGGAGGCAGAGGCAGGAGGACTGCTGAGTTTGAGGCTTGCCTGGGCTACACAGTGAGCTCAGGGCCAGCCTGAACTACAAAGCGAGACCCTGACTAAAAAAAAAAAAATGGTGTGGTGGGAGATATTCTGGAGCCTCACCATCATGGGGTTGCCTCTAAGAAGCATAGAAGATAATGGCAATAAAGGGTGTGGGCCATGAGGTCTGGGCTTTCCTTACCCCCTGATTCTTCTTTCAGTCCTCACAGCCAAGGAAAGCTGACCCTGCCCAGCCCGATAACCTTGAGCATTTCCGGAAACCATAAATCTTGACTTTTCCTTGAGTTGTCCTATCTCCAGAGAACTGCTTGGGGCCTCATATCCTCTTCCCCAGAGCCAATAAACCAAGCAAACACCATAAAGCTCCTCACCCCACCTGAGATTTTCCGGCCGTCAGCGTCAGACCTAGTCAAGAACCAAGGGTTTCAGAACACAATCAGAAAGTTCGTACAGCTCCTGTCCTTTTCCTTTCCAGAAAGGGAGACTTTGCCTCTGTCTTCTTTTTGGTGACCCTCCTCTTTTCATTTCTTTTCAACATGAGGGAGACCCTACCATGTGCCCCGCCAACAGCTGCAGCAGAGGCTGGGTGAGGAGACTGCTTTCCCAAGGCGGGTCCAGGGTGCAATCATGCCTGGGCCTTGGCAACCTGTACACCTTATAAATTCAAAAGTCAACAAGATGTGGAAGCAGAGGAGACCCTCAGGCTGGAGAGGAGGAAGAGGGTGAGAGTCAGTCAGTGGCAGCTTCGGCGCCCTCTGCCTCTCACCCCTCCCTCTGTGGGCCCGGCCTGTGCCCCCAAGCCCCAGGACTTCTTGCTCTTTTCATCTTTACTTCCTGAGCTCAGATCTGACCCCAGCAATAGCCTGGACCTTGGGAGGGGGCCTCACAAACCTTCTCTCCCACATCCTCTCACTACAGATGGGGAGGGTCTTGACCAAGGTCAGTGTCAAGGCAGAGAGCTCTGGGATACAGTCAGGAGGCCCTGGTCACACATATAGCCCTGATTCCAGCTTTAGACTGCGGCCAGACCTGCTCACCACAGGTCAGCACAGAGAGGGGCACTCATGACTTCTTGTGGCCCATCTCAGCTGTTTGTCTGCAGGACACCATCTTCACTGAGAAAGGGCACTGTGCCCTTACTCATCTGGACATTTGATAATACAGGCCCATCAGAACACTCTAGCAGAGGTCCCATTTTCAGAAAAGCCGTTTTGCCTCTCTGGGACTGAGTTTTCTCATCTGAAAAGTGGAAGTCATAATGCTCCTCCCACCCTTGTCCTAGCCAATCCCCTTGGCTTCCTGGTCAAATGAGATTCTAGAAGGACCTTTGTTAGTTACATGTTTAAATGTGAGCAAAGGAGTGTTCAAGTTGTACCTACTTTTTTATTAGCTGTTGTTTGTGGTCCTTTCCGGTAGCCAGAAGGATCGGTTGTTCTCTAGAGACCCAGAACTTAGGAGCAAATTCTTCTGGGCCAAAGGGGCCAAGAGGAGACCCAAGGGCTCAGTCAGGAGGGTTGAGGAGCTAGTGAGTTAGATGGCTGAGGCCCCTGTCCTTGTTGGAGACTAAGCCATTAACTGGCTCCATAGTGCATCCAGGTGAGCCTGGTCCCCAAGCCCTGGAACTTCTCCCCTTCCAGGATTCTGCTTTGTCATGGGACAGCCTTAAAGTAGTCACAGTCTCACCCAGTTCCACAGTAACCTCCATACTGAGCCATCTGGCTTGCAAAGGGGAAGGGGCCTGACAGCCAGGGGCCTTAAGGACTCTTGGATGGGACATCAAGGCCCTTGGTGACCCAGCCCTCTGTGTCTAAGCTCCTCTGCAGATCATCTTCCCTTGCACCCGGCTGCACCTGCAGCTTCCCCTCTGGTTACACAGGGACCAGGCGTGCTCCTGGCTCAGAGCCTCAGCACTTCCGGTTTTCCGTCTGGGACCCCTCCCCCCTTGAAGACTCACCTTCTCCTTTCCCTTGGGTCGTTTCCTCAAAAGCAGTTACAGCTCATTAGTGAAGCTCTCTGTGGCCACTGAACATTTTATCACTCACCCCTTCTTACATGCCCCTCCTTGGCTTTGATTTTCTTTATCCTTATGTAACATTCAACACACCTTTTTTCTTAGGTTATTTTCTCTTTCTTCCACTCCAGGAGGTTAGAGATTTTGTAGTGCTTTGTTCACTACTATTTGTCAGCAGCTGGAGGAGAGCCTACCACATGGTGTGTGTACCTGAATATGTAACAAGTGAATGGGTGAAGCAGTTTCAAGCCTGGCCTTCCTTCCCACATAGAAACCAGGGCTGCTGTCTTTCGGGACATTCAAAGCGTCCTCCTCCCAGACCCTCAGCCTCCCTCCTCATCCACAGCCCCTTCTCTGCCTTCTCCTTGACCCTCACCTCAGCTTCTTCTTTGGGCCAGAGTGCTTTCTCTTTTGGAAACTCTTTACCATCTCCCTCTTTTCTTTATGTCCTATCTCTCCTGATCTTATAAAAGGTAGGTATGACACAGGCCGAGTATCCTTCATCTGAACTGTTTGAGACCTGGAGTGCCTGGCACCTGCACGTGCACTGTAACTTGGTGTGAAGACACAGGTGTCAGGCTGGAGGGCCCAGTGAGGAGGCGCGGGCTGGATGGGCTGGGTGTGGGACAGCTCCCACGAGCCTATGGAGACAGCCACCATGTGGTGTGACGTCCCGAGTCCGCGCAGACCGAGCTTGCTCACTGACCGATTTCAGTCCGAGAACCTTGGGGCCCCGGTGAGAGGATGTTTGGGATGAGAAGTCAGGAGGTAGTGACTGAAAGCTGAGGTGTTCTGCTCTGCTCTGCAGCAGTGAGCAACTTTCATGAGCTCCAGGAACGCAACTCGCTCTCGGGGATCCCAAGCACTGTGAAGGGGGCAGCGCCATGGATGGGTGCTTCCATTCCCAGACTTCAGCAGGACCCTGTAACCATCCTTAGAAGTCAGTGTCACTGGTCCCATTCTGTACGAAAGCTCAGAGTGTTTGAACATTCCCAGAACAGACACAGTCCGGATTTGGACCCAGGCTCCTCACCCTCAGCCTTAGTCTCTTTTTGTCAGGCAGAGGCCTAGCTCTCGTCAGGGGCCTACTGATGGGCAACACGGCCACAGCGGGCTGGTGGTGTTTCACCCTTCGGCAGCAGTTCCTTCCTGGTCCCCGGCAGCTGTGAATGGGGCCTTCACGAAGCCTAGACTTGGAAGTCAAGAGGAGAACTCATGGTACTTTCGAAAACACATGTTCTTTGAAGGAAGAGTTTTTTGTTTTCATTTCAAACAGCCCTGCCTGGTGACGAGTGGTGAGGAGAGGTGCCCTGTTTTCCATCCTGACACCTATTTCCAAGTGGGGGCAGGGAGGGCTCCAATCTGAAATGTTATTTCAAACCCTTTCCGGGCCTTGCGCTCCATTTCCAGCCCACATGCCTCAAAGCGAAGCAGGATTCCCATTACGTCGTCATGTTGCCCTTTCTGGTCTGAGCACCTTTCAAAGTGGGAAGACCTAGCCTGCTTCACCCTTCCCTCCTGCCCCTGTAAATACAGTCGCTCCATCTGATGTGGAGCTTAAATAAATAGGCTCAGTAGGCTGTGATGGCCAGGCTCGAAATAGGCCAGCTTGCCAAGGGCGCCAAACTTGGGCTGCTCTGCCCTGCCCTCCAGAAAAAGAAGACGAAATGGGTGTTTTGCAAATGCTCTTGGTTTTTGCCATCTGAGACACTTTCTGAAAAGGAGCAGGCCGGCGAAGTGTTGTCATCTGACAAGGTGTGGACAGAGATGGATGACATGCTCCCTGCCAGAGAAGCCACGTTCAGACACTCCCGGGTAGCCAGCTGCCACTTTATTAACGGTGAATAGCCCCATCTGAGTCAGGCTGGGAATAAAAATATTTATGCTCGCTTGTCAGAAGGACCTTCGTGTTTCTCCAGGGGAGACAGCCATGGTGCTGGCCCAGGGCAGAAGCCGGTGATGGGGCCATGCATCAGCCTCAGGCCCTGCTGCACTCAGGGTACCTGAAGACTGCCAGGTATCCTCAGGACAGGGAGGAAGCAGGGCTTCAGGAGGGCTGGACGTGTGGGACTGGGCCTGAGAATAGAAGCACCCTGGCACTGCTCAGTGCTTGGCCTGGTCAGTAGTCTCTCGACGAACTGAAAAGCAGGTGGCTCCATTATTCAGACAAGCAACTCAGTGGCACTGAGTAAGCTCGAGAGAAGTCCACAGTGTCTGGAAACGTCATCACTGCCCCTGAGCCTTCATTTAAATTGGGCTTACATTAAAATCAGTCTACATTATTACCTGTATAGTGATCTTTACTTTGAGCAAGACTACAAAGCTGATACTTCAGCAGTTTCAGTGATGCCTGTGCTGTGATGCCCTGGGGACAGCTGTACCTCATTATGGTAACTGGCGCGAAGGTCGCTGGCCTGAGGAACTGAGGTTTTAGCCTTGTAGCATGGCACGATTGCTCTCTTCAGATCCTGCTGAAGTCCTGCCACCAGCCCTAGCTCCGATCCTACTACATGCCTCACCTTCACTATAGGCACGTGCAGTGGAGTCAGGAGATCTCCCGCGTCAACTCTTGTTACTCGCGGTCGTGCGCCCAATCCTGAATTTCAGTCTCGTGGTCGGAGGGCGCTAGCAGAACGTCTTCCGGCTGGAGCTATTGTGAAAGCAAAGCGAGCCAGCATGTGAAACATTCAGGGTAACGCACGTTGGGTGCGGGGGAGCAGGAGGAGTAGCCCGGGGGGCCACGGCAGTGTCGCCCTGGAGCTGTATCTATTGTATGTAAACAAAATGTGTGCCTGTGTGTGCTAGTGCAACCGCCAGCTCAGGTCTGCCAGTCCTCCCAGACTGCTGTAGTAAATATCCCTCTTCTTATGGGGGGGCTAACCTCAAGACCCAGTGAAAATCTAATCAGCTCCCGAAGGCCCTATCTGCGGAGGCCCTCACCCTGGGGACGAAGGCTTTGACGAGGATTTTAGGGGAGTGCTTTTAACCCACGCTGGTATCTCCGCGTGGCATCTGTGCAGTTCGTATCTGTATTGTTTTGTGAACTTGTGTGTTCACAAGGATAGGTATTAATATTTATTGAGTTATTATAATTCAAAAGGAGAACAGTGATGGCAAGGGGCTTGTAAAGATTTGCATACTCCTCTGTGGGCCAGTGTACATGGTAGTGTAGCAAGGGTCAAAGTTCAAGGCTCAAACTGCCTCTAAGTGTGCGTGCACGTCACATGTATACACATGTACCTATGTGAGCATGGCAAGGACATGACTCAGCTCATGCAAGGCCATCAGTTCAGGATAGCCAGTCACGGGCTCCTACCGGTCTATGGCAGCTGCTGTAGGGATCTGGGCAGAGCGGTTCAGGGGCTCCCTGGAACTGGGGATCTATTAAACCTGAGACAGTGGCCACAGGCACTTGAGGACCTGTCCTGTTGCGGGACAGCCCCTGTTCCTGAGAGCAGTCTGCCTGGGGAGGGGCCATGGAGACGCTCCCTGGTGTTACAGGGGCTTCATTAGCTCATTTCCATGTGGAAGGGATGTGTCTTCTTTGCTCAGATGGATCATTTGTCTCACTGATCACCTTCCAAGCTGCACGCAGCTCAAGTGACATTTGCTTAGCAATTGGCAGGTGTGTTAGCCAGCACCCAGGCACCATCCTTCTGAGGCCAGGCCCAGGGAGAGGGTGGGAAGGAGAAGAGGAGAGCGCTCCATTGGTCAAGAATCCCACAGAAACAGGCACACACAATTATCCACTCCAGAAGCGGCCGTATTTTTCCCCCAGGGTAGCTAATTACAGGCAGTTGTCTGGGCTCTCTACTTGACTGGCAGAATTAGGATGCTCAGCACAGAAATCTGTGTTTGTGCTCAAAACCCAGCATCCTCCTAGCAGAGGAGCTCTGTGAGCTCTGGAACCTGAGACTGCTCGATTGCCTTTGCAGGAGTCCGGCTAGTCTCCCTCCATGGAGACCCTTGGCCCATCAAGAAAGTGGCAGGTTCATCTCAAAAGGTATCCAGGATGCATCGACACATAGGCACAGTATGGCTTCATTACACAGACTTGCCCACAGATATCAGCCATACACCCACACAGAGGGCTCCCGGGCTTGCTTGGTACACTCACTACAGACACCCGGACATGATGGACATCTGCCTCCCATAGAAACATGCACCAAGCTGGAGATTTAGCTCAGTGGTTCTGGTGCCTGCCTAGCAAGTACAAGGTCCCTGGTTGAATCCCCACATACAACAATACCGGGAGTGATGACTCACACCCACCAGCAATCAGTACCACACACCACAGTGCTGGGCATGGTGGCTCCCGCCTGTAATCCCAGCACTCGGGAGGCAGAGGCAGGAGGAGTGCTGAGTTTGAGGCTTGCCTGGGCCTAGTGAGCTCAGGGCCAGCCTGAACTACAAAGCGTGACCCTATCTCAAAAAAAAAAAAAAAAAAAAAAAAAAAAAAAAAAAAAAAAAAAAGGAAAAGAAAAGAAAAGAAACACTCATCATCAGACTCATGTGCCTCATGTAGCAGATACACCTCACAGGCTCCCTAGAGAGCACATTTGAGAGCACATGTGTGGATACAGAGGAGCTGCTTAAACGAATCTATGAAACAAAAATCCTCAGGAGCCAGGGTTGTAAGTCCAGTGGCACCACACCTGCCTGACAATCACCAGGTCCTGAGTTCGAGCCCCAGGGACCACTGAAATAAAAAAGAAATTTGAATCTCATATCACCATCAGAGGTAAGATTAGGGGAGAATGACATATTAGATATCTGATCAGAGATTCAGAAATTACATGAGAAGCAGAATCAGCGGGGAGCTGTGTATATATATTCCAGTTGGGCTCCTCCAGAATCTGATAAGTCGCTGAGTGAAATATGGTGAATGTTGAAAGGCTCCCTTGTATAACGAACACAAAGCATTTTTGGTGGGTGGTGCTACAGATTGAACCCAGGGCCCTCACACTGAGCTCTGACCTCAGCCCTTTCATAGTTTCGATTTGGAGATAGGCTCTCAGTTGTTGCTTAGATGGCTCTCAAATTGGTGATTTTCTTGTTTCAGGTTCCCAGAGTGCTGGGATTACAGGCAGGCACCATCATACGGGGCCACACAAAGCACCTTTATCATGAAAACATCAAATTAAATGGCTTATATCTAGTTATTAAAAGTAAGAAAATTTTGATTAGGTGAAAACTGTTAGGATTTCTCTAAATGTCTCTTTTGAAAAAAGCATCAATTGAAACCAGGATTTTCCTGGTTGGCTTCCTTGTCTTTAAAAAAAAAAAAAAACAGGAAGAATGACAACAAATACAGCTAAATTTTGAATCAGCCACAGATGTTTCTAAGCCAAGAGAATCTCTGGTTCTGTCCTTGGACTGCAGATAGGGAAACAGGCGCAGGCAGAGTGAGCTACTACTGTCCGCAGCCACTGGGACTTCTGAGCAGTGATGTACGCAGAGCACACAGTGAGGGTTGGGAGCTGCTGTTACTATTGTCAGAACTCTAAGTAGGTATCATGGGTACCGCCAAGCTAAGGATATAGCGCCCCTGGGCCTCCCTATCTGGTTTCCCTTCCGGTTCAGAGGACATTGAGGGGCCCTAGGAGTCTGCCTGCCCTACAGCCCTGTCTTCTCTGACAGAGACCTAATGGATGTGCTTCAACCCTCCCATTCCAGGAAAGGGAGGAGGGTTGCCGGCAAGGAAAGAGAGGCAGCAGGGTGAACCCCGAGGAGGGGTCCACTCTGCCAGGAGGCTTGAAAGGACCACAGCCTCCCGCGGACCTGGAGAGGCTGCTCTAGACAGAGCTGGGGATGAGCAGGGGCAGGACCTGAGCTCGCAGGAAGTGGGACCGGCATGGCCCCATCTGCGTTCATTCCCCAGGGGAACCGGGGAATCTCTTCGGCCACGCAGCTTCCCTGTAACCACTTCTCCCAGTGCCGATCGCTGGGTGGTCCAGGGGAAGGGTGGGGGTGGGGCAGGGCTGGTCTGGGTATTGGAAGGACCGGGCTGTGGCGCGTGTGGGCCAGTGTGGGGAGGGCTGGTGCACGGGGAGAGTCGGGGTCAGTGTTGGGAAGGCTTGGGGACACTGGGGAGTGGGGGGACTAGCAGATGCCCGGACGCAGGCAGGACCCAGGTAGCTAGATGGGGGTCCACTACAGGGAGAGTGGAGAGAAAGCCCCTTTCCTGAGCCCCCCAGCCCCCAGGTGGTTAGCTGCCCCGTGCAAGTCGGCCCTAAGCCCTGCACTTTGTGTCTGGGGCGCCAGAACATGTGGCCCACCCCACCCCCCTTCACCGAAGGCTGCCATTTGGAACGCATTTACAGACACATGGATTGTTTTTAAGTTAATGCTTTTTAATTCACTGTTTCCCAGTTGTAGTTTTTTATTGAAAAGGCGGATTGTGCCGGTGTGTGTTCCGCTGCGGGGGTGGGAGGGGCAGCTTCATGGAAGAGACAGAGGTCCGATGTAGAGACAGAGAAAATGGCTCAGTGAGGCGGTGGGAAACGGGTACTGGAGCGGTCAGGTCCGGCCGCGGGAGAGGGTCAGGGAGAGAGGTGCGCAGAAGCCGGACGGGGACGGAGGAAGTCCGCAAGTGGAGGCCTGGGGCTCCAGAGCCAGAGGCTGCCGGGGAGGAGGGGAGCACAGAGGAGCCCGCCCCGGGGCGCCCTGCAGACACCCCCACCTCGACTGGGCCTGGGCTTGAGCCTCCTTTCCTCCCGCACCGCTCTCGGGGCCTGGGCGTGTAGCCGGGGATAAACTCTCCGCGGGAGAGAGCTGGGAGGAGGAGGTGGGCGAAGAGCTCAGTTTCAGGATCAGGGCTGGTGGGGGCGGCCATGGAGAGCGGAGAGGGGCGTGAGGGACGGGCTTCCGCGGCGCGGACCCTCTGCTCCCCCGAGCGTCCCGGCCGCCTTCCTGCCTCGCTGTGCCCCTGGGGGCCACTCCCGAGCCTCTCTGAGCCCCGACTGTGCCACCTGTAGGAGAGCGCGCGGGTGGGCTGTCTAAGCAGGACGGGGACGGCTTGTGGCCGGGAAGGAGCCGATCGAGGACACCTCGGCTGGCGCGGCGGCGGCCGCCACAGTCCCCGGGCTCCCCGCCGGAGCCGCAGCCCCGAGGGGCTCATGTTTATGCAAACGCGCGGCGGAAGCGGGAGTGGGGCGCTCGCGCTCTCCTGCTCTCTGCCGGGCGCCGTCCCGCCCCGCCGCTGTCCGCGCAGCTCCTCTCCAGTCCCTGCTCGGCTCCCGGAGCCCGTCCCCGCCGCGTCTCCAGCGCGCCCCGCGGGTGCGCAACGCCGTCATCAGAGCTGTGACCCGTGTGCAAACAGCCTTCCCTGGGCGGGCGCCGCTCCCTTCCAGGGCCGCGGAGAGTGCGGGAGCCCGGGGACCCGAGCGAGCCCCGCTGCGCCGTCGCCTCCGGGGCGCAGCCCGGGCCACACGCGCGCCGCCGCCGGGAACCTCAGGGCCAGAGGCTGGGAGATAACCGGCCGAGCGACCCGTGCCCTTCGCACCAGGCGGGAACAGGGTGGGGGCGGCCCGAGAATTCCGGTTCTTCGGCTTCTGCGTCTACTTTTGGCTCCCTGCTCCCCGAGTCTGCAGGAGATTGGGGGCGACTTTCAGCACCTGGCCGGCTGGAGCGGAGGCTGCGGGACAGGGAGGAACGAGTCTTCGGGTGCCGCCCGGCACCGGTCCGCCTTTGCCAGACTGAGCCACAAGCCCCTGAAAGAGCGATTTCTTCGAACCTCAGGTTTCGTGTCCATAAAATAGGAACTAGAGGTCACGTCAGTGTCGGGGGAGGAGGGGCGTCAGACGCTGGGACCGAGGAGGAAAGACTTGATCTAATTACTGACCTGTGAATGGGGCTTTAGCGTTTGTACAGCGAACCTGAACCAACGATCTCATCTGTGGACTTAGGAGTCTTTGGCGGGCTGTGTTGAAGTGTGGTAGGGGCGGGAATTTTATTTCCATAATTACAGATGAAGCTCAGAGAGGTCAAACATCGCATTAGAGATCACACAGCAAGGAGAGGCAGCTGGATTTTAGGAATTGAGATCTTGAGTTCAGACCCTGCATATCTCTGCGCCACTCCTTGCAGACACTTTCGGGCCCCGCACCTCTGCGCGCTCTGCGAGGCTCCTAAATTCGGGCAGGAGCAGAGCCCCGGAGCTGCCAACCAGACGCCCGGTCTCGCTGTAGGCTCATAGCGCCCTCTTGTGCGCATGGTCGGAGATGCACCTGACTCCCAGCCTGTCTCTGCCTGGTTGTGGTCCAGGTCCAGCCAGACTTGGACGAGCCCTCTGCCTCTGCTGTGTTGGTTTGTGGTCGTTCTGGAGAGCTTGATAGCCAGAGAGACGGTGACACGGGGATGCACTTTGTGTACTGTGAGGCCGGTGCACAGTTCCCACCTCCATTTCCTCCTATGCCCTTGATTGTGCCAGGCTTCCAGTGAGGGCAGCTGGGTTCCTGTCCCCACTGTGGCACACCTGCTGGTGTGTCTGGCTTCGGGCTCCAGCCCCAGTTCAGGGAAAGCGCTGCGGAGTCAGACAGACCCGGGGAGGGGGAGAATTCCAGTCTGGTACTTGCTGTGAAATCCCAAGCAAAGCACAGAACCTCTTTGGGCCTTGGTTCTGAGTCTGTACTGCAAGATCGCTGGGGCGGGCCGACACGGAGCTTGAGTGGGCTTTATGGAGCAAAGGGGTCAGCGTGGATACTGCCCTGCAGACGTTAGAATAGGCGAGTGGACAGTGGGGGCAGGGGTGGAGAATCTCACCCCTCAGTTCCAGCCATTGACCAGGACTCCCAGGGTGGGGCAGTTGCTATGACATGGAGGCCGTGATGGTTTGGGTCTCCCTGTCCAGCCACCCGTGGAGCCCCTTGGGCAACCCCCCACCACCGTGGGAATCAGCCTGGAGACAGCAGCCACTTTCCCAAACCCCAGAGAAGCACTTGGATTTCCACAGACATGAAAGACAGGGACATCCTGGGAACAAGGCCAGGGCAATGGGCACATGGGCAAACGAGGGAGCGGCCTGTAGGCCCCTTATCTCATACAGGGGAGACCCAAGAGGCTTGCGGGCCACCAGGGTCTCCAGGACACCTATGGCAATACTGAATGATAATGGATAAGGCCTGGGGTATGACCCTTGCTGCTCTGTGAAGCAAGGCATTCTGGGTAGGAGCCCTCTTTGGTGAACCAGTGTGGCTAGGCAGAGCCTGGGCTGTAGTGTGAGCCTGGGGCCCTAAACTTCTGGAGCACCCCCGTCACCTGCATGGCTCGCTCAGTGCTAGCTGAGCTCCTCACAGTCTTCTGACCCAGGCGGCCAGGGGTGGGGCGGCGAGCTGGCACATCTCACAAGTTCCCAAGTGTTGCTGACACAACTGGCCTGGGGACTCCACTTCGGAAATTGCTCTCTTCCCTCAGAGAAGCACTCTCCCCCAGGTGCCTCTGCTCACCAGTGGCTCCTGTTCGGCTCATTTTCCCAGGACACAGCCTGCCCTTGCCTCTGCCTCCATAGGCGCCATGGGGTTGGACTTCAGACCGCATCCCCAGTCCCTTCTCTCCAGTGGTGCAGGGAAGAGCTGCTCCATTCCGCAGCAAGGGGCAGCCAGGCACACTTCCTGGAGGAGGCCAACGGAGCCCCAGGAATGGAGCGAGTGAGGGCACAGCCTGGCCAGGGGCTGGAAGGTGGGGACTGAGGTGGAGTAAGGCCTTCTGAGGCTTGCGTGCCTGCATGTTGGGGCCTCTCAGTCCTGCTCTAGTTTCTCCTGAAACACAGCAGCACTGGGCTGGGAGGAAGGGGATGCCGTGAGCACGCAAAGGAACCGCCTCTGCCTGCCAGGACAGGCCTGTGACGGACCATCATTTGGATGGTGTTTCAAATGGGTTGCGCGGGGCGGCCCTGGCAGCGGCCCTTCCTGCCTTGATTTCTCCATTGGAGAAACTCACATGTGTTTGCTGTTTCCCTGACCTTCCCAAGCTGCCAGCAGGATAATATATGGAAATTGCTTTGACCTCCTGAGAAAAGCGGGTCTCCAGGAATAGAAAGTTCAGCCGCTAATCCTGTCCCCCCAGACTCGCCACTAATTCCTGTTTCCGATGTCATCCTGGCAGGTTGAGTTTAGCAAAAGAAAGAACAACTTAGAGGAATGATGGTTTTTCTAATGGCTCTGGTTCTCCAAACACACCCACACACAATACACACGCACACACAGCCTGGTCACAGACCCACCCTCACGCACGGCCTCTCCAAGACCCCCCTTGCACACAGGCCTCCTGCAGAGCAGTCATAATCGCAGCAGATAATTACAACTAACATTTGCACAGAGCCTTGTCGTTAACCGGGTGGTTCCACCTGGCACTTTCCTTTACTCCTCACAGTGGCCACAGAGGCTGGGATTATTGCTATTATTAACTGAGGCTCAGCAAGGTTAAGTGACTTGCCTAAGGTCGCTCAGCTCATAGGTGAGAGAAATAGCTCCAGTTTGAGTGTCTTATTGTAAATCTGTCCTCTTGGTACTGACCTGTTCTTCGCCATTCGCTCTTTTGTTCTTCCATTCCCTTGCTATTTACTGGGCGTCAGACATGGTGAGCACGCGCTGCCTTACCCCTGCCCTCGCCCCTCTCTAATGAGCTGCGCACTTTTTAACTTTCCTCAGCTGCAAATGAACAGAAACGGGGCAGAGAGGGTGAGACTTGAGCTGGAGCTCTCTCAGACCGGCCCTGCTGCCGTCCTTCCACACACAAGCACCCCGGCCTCTCTCTCACACACGCACACATGCACACACACACACCTCTGCTGAGCACTACCTGTAGGGACCCTTCCAACCCCTACTTAGGCAGGGGCTAGAACAGCAAGCGGCCCACCCAGGCCTGGTGTGTCAGATCCCCCAGCCTGGCCCTGTCACCTCAACAGGCCCAGAAAATCAAGGATAGGATTTTTTTTTCCAAAATGCCATTGGTTTCTCTAGGGACAGAGTCACATTTTCCTACTGATTACACAACACGGTAGCATTTACAATAGTCACTCCGTCCGTCAATATCAGTCGGAGGCAGCAAGAAATGTTCCTCCTCCCCCAGTCTGTGCTGACCCAGGCCGAGAGAGGGGCAGGATGGAGAGGAGAGAGGACGTGATCCTGCCCTTCACACAGCCCAGGGGTGGAGGAGCGATGTGCCTTCTTGGGGGGACACTGGAGTCACCCGGACTGGACTCTGATCCCGGCCTTATACTGTTTAGCTGTGCAACTGTGGGCATTTCAGTGTCTTCTTTAGCAACCTGTTTCTTCATATGCGAAAATGGGCCCAGGGGTCCCTGCCTCCCTGGTTGTCTGTGCACTGAAGGAGAACATGGTCTGAGCGGTAGGAGCTCGCAGGCTGCCTGACCTCCACCAAGACACAACTGGCCGGCTACTGCCCTCTCTTGGGAGAGCAGCCTGGTGTCCAAGTGGAATTGTCAGGCATCTCTGCTGCAGGTCCCCAGAGGGCCTGTGTGAGGGCAGATGGGGAGGGGGAGACACCATGGTGCACTTACTGTACCCAGAATGCACCGCGCTTACTCACAGCTCGGAGTCCAGAGACTTCTTCCCCTGATCTTAAACCAGTGTGTGAGAAAGAGAAAAATCCATGACCTGGTCCAGGCGACACTGGCGAGCAGAGACATGAGAAGACTTCAAAGGTGGGACGAGTGACCTGTGTGTGTGTGCGTGTGTGTGCATGCACATGTGTGATCATGAAAAGAATGGGGATTTTTGAGGTTTGAATTTCTTTCCTCTTTTGTTTAGTAAATGTACACTGAGTAAATGTACATTGTGTATCTGCCATATTCTACGCTGGGACTACCTCTATGAACAAGATGGGCAAAGCTGCATACCCCATGGAAACTGAATTTTGACCAAGGAGACAGATACCATTGTGTAAGTAACAATAACAGTAACAACAACAAGAAGACTTCTAGCTCTGCTGTGTGTCTTTGGAAAAGCTCTTGGCCTTTCTGGGCATGGGGGGTCCTGTGGGATGTTACAGGACAGTTCCCTCCCTGCAGCGCCGCTCTGAGTGAATGGCCCGCACTGGGGATGTGTCGCCACCTGGAAGCCCTGCGCTCGTGGGCGTCACCTTGGTGCGTAAACACGTGTGGTGCCAGCACCTGTTTCTTCTGGCTCCGCGGGCACAGCAGCTGTGGGACCCTGCAGCTGGTCCCAGATCCCATCCCATCCCCGGCTCCTCCCACCAGAAGTGCTCTGATATCCTCCCTGGATTTGGTTTTGCCTCGAGACAATACATTCTGCAAATTTCTCTCCTTGGATCTTACTTTTCAAGCTTCTTGCTGGAGTAGTTTCATTTGAAGGAGGGCAGAGGTGGATGAACTGAACATTGGAATCATCCTAAGCCCGGGGTTAGGGGTGGCTTGAGTGGGCAGCGATGGGACTGGCCCAGCGGAGCAGAGAAAGCTGAAGAGGGAGGGCTGATAAGGGGCTCCTGTCACTGACCTGTCACCCTCCGAGTCAACCTTCCTTGCTCGGAGCAGGTAAAACGCACTCTACTGCGTTCATAGGGCTCCATTTGGTGCCCAGCACTGGCCTCCCAGCAGCTCTTGGCACACATCACCCATGCCAGTCCACTTCTGCCAGTGCTGCCCACCCAGTTCAGCATGCTCAGCCACACACACCCAAGTCCCCAGCCTTGGGCAGCTCACGCACATCAGCTGGGCCGACCGTGGCTGACCTCGTCCTCCTGGCCCGTCCTTGCTTAGACCGGCTCTTGGGGCCTCTCTTCCTCCTGCGTCCTAGAGAGACTTTGTGTTCCACGGAGGCCAGAAGACTGCAACTGCTCTTCCCGGCCTGCCCGAGAGTCACAGCTCGTGTGCTGTGGGTTTCATCATGTGCCATCTCTTCATGCCAGGCCGGAATCCAGAAGTGAACCGAGTGGGCAGAGAGGCAGAGAGAGCGGAATCCGTTCCAACAATACTAGTAGAAACAAACATAGCTAACACAGAGGAGAGCAGTGTGCCTGTGTCCCCTGTGTGGCAACAGCGGCGGTGCACAGTTCCCTAGTTTTAGGTTGTCTGTCCGGAGAATGTCCTTGCCGTGGTTTTGTTTGCTAGAGACGAAGCCCGACCGTGCCTTCATGATGAGCTGTGCGTTCAGCTGGTGCGGACACGCCAACGAGCTTGTTTCTGGAGCCAGAAGCCGGGCCGGCAGCTTCCTGATTTGGCAGATGGCTTTCCGATGGTTGCAGGAGGAGCGGCTGTCTTGGTGGTCCAGTTCTGCAGCCCAGCTTTGGGACTTGATCCCAGAGATGCAGCCTACAGTCTGTTTCTTCAGCTTTCTAAATATTTCTGTAAGCCACTCAATACCATGAATACATTTATTTCTGCATAAACTATCCAGAATGAATTTGCCTCTGCAGCTGGAGGCTAAGGAACTCTCAACCCACACGGTGCTCCATTCCGTCCAACCTTGCCCCAAACCAGTCCAGCCTGAAGTCACCCACCCAGGTATGTTTAGTGAACCCCGAGTCAAATCAGTGTAGCTCAGCCCAGTCCACTGTGACCAGTCCACCCCAGATCAGACCTTTCTACATCAGTCCATGCAAGTAAATACTCAACCCATCCCGAATCATCCCACACTGACTCCCTTAGTCTGAGCAAGCCATTTTATTTCTGACTCAGGCAACTGACTCAAAACATCGTGGCAGAAGAGGATGGTGGAGTAGAAAAGGATGCTCAGTTTATGATGGCTGGGAAGCAGAGAAAGCAAACAGTGCCAGAGAAGAAGGGCTAGGGGACCACATATAGTACCCAAAGTCATGCCTCACACAAGGTGTGAGCTTTACTAACTCCCTGGGCATTTCTTAAATCAATCAGGTTGGCAAAATGAAGGCTGACTTTCAACCAGCCAACTGTGTCAGCTAGTCCTAATCCAAACCTACAGAATGAATCTCAACCCAGGCCATTCTATGCAACCTGAGCAATGTGACCCATTAAATTTCACCCTATTTACTGGACATGTTTTGGCAGCCATTGAAGGGAACAAAGAGATCTTTCACTTCTCTGCAGATGTAAGGCTGCATGGCTAGGAGTGCATTTTTCTTTTCTGTCTCTTTCTTTCCCATTTATCTCCTTTCCACAGATCCCATCTCTTATCCTGTCTGTGTCCTTTCCTCCTGACTGCCCAGTGTCCCCATGGTGCTCTCCGACACCTCCAGCAGCAAGTCCTCTGTCCTGCCTGCCTGGAGAATCCCCCAGAACTGCTGCTGCTATTGTCAACCCACTACAGCAGCCAGGATTCCTTAAATGGGCTGGCAAGGATCTCCCACCCTGTTCTTAGAAAATGGTAAATAACGATGGGGCATCATCACTCCTGTGACTGTTACACAGCACCCTCGACCTTAAGTACAGGATATCAACTGGCATTACCTGGCCGGTCCCAGCAGAATCACGTGGGCCCTTAAAAGTGACGAGCTGTCTCCAGTGACCGGTGGTGGAGGAAATCACAGACATACAGAAGACGGAGAAGTCAGGAATAGTTCGAGGATGAGTAGGACTTGCTGCACTGCTGCTGGCTTTGAAAACAAAAGTGACCACGTGGCACAGAATGTGTGTGGCCTCCAGGAACTGACAGTCAGCAAGTGTCAGAGAGCACTCGTTTTTGCCAATAGCCTCGACGAGATCGGAAACATTCTTCCTGGAGTCTTCCCATCAGACACCAACTGATACCCTGATTTCAGCCTAAGATCCTTAGCAGAAGACATAGCCTACTTAAATTTTTGGACCACAAAACTAAGAGATAATAAATGGATATTGTTATAAGCTACTAAATTCATGTTGATTTGTTATATAGTGATATAAAATTATAATATCCAGTCTATGCCTACTTTTGGAATATTTTTTGTGACCTAGATTTGAACTCAGAGCCTTGTGCTTGCCAGGCAGGCACAGTGCCACTGAGCTAAACACCTGGTCCCATTCTGGTCCTATTCTTGGAATTATCTTGATGTTTTTCTTACTCAACCTGAAAGATGAGTTACTGTAGAATTGCTAGAAGAAAATATTGGACAACGATACAACGGTCACTTGGCAGTCCTGTGACTGCAGTCAAATTCTATGATCTATCTCAGCAAAGCCTTATGCATCAGTACAACAGAAAGATGACAATTTTCCTGGGCTGTTTGCTTAGAAGATTAAATATAACACCTTACATGCCTAACACATACTAAAAACTTAAGTGTGTATTTTGTTCATCTGGGATAGCAGTTAGCTAACTAATCAAGTGATCAAAGATACTAGGACAGGCTACTTCTCATTACCATCATTAACAGTAGGGCTGTTTGGAAATGAATGTGTGTTTTAATGAGCACAAAGTAATTGTATATGTCTGTGGGGTGGGGTGTGGCACTTTGGTACATGCACACACGGTACACTGATCAGATCAGGGTCACTGGCACGTCTGTTGTGACTCATTTCTCTCTATTGGGAGCATTTGAAATACTCTCTACTGGCTATTTTGAAATATTTAGTTGATGGCCAACAATAGGTATCCTGATGTATGTGGGAGACTGGAAGCTATTTCTCCCATTCCCCATCCCCGAGTCAGGGTGGAGATCACTACCTAGCCTGGGCAGAGTCCAAATCTTGGATTTCCTGGCTGGAAAGAATCCAGGCCACAGCACAAAGGACACAAGCAGCAAAAATGACCCAGCGTTGGCTGGATACACCAGTGCAGCCCTCTGGAGTTGAAGCCACCTGATGCCCCTGTGTGGACTGAGCCATAGGCCCACCTGGCCCCACCAGCTGACTGACTGTGGCACACTGTATGGTTCACTAGCCATCCAGGAGCCTGTCAGGAAGCGCTTTTGCTCTCCGCACATCTGAACTTCAAACAACTCACTGGATGATGCATAGAAAGAGCCAGTTTTGCTCCAGAAAAGACTGTGCCATCCGGGAGCCAGGCCCTGCCTAGACATCGAGCCACTTCCATCGGGCATGCGTTTTGGGTGTGGGTGGCGTGAAGTCAGGAGCCCTCCAGTGTCCCAGTGAGGATCAGGCTCAGAGCAGCTGTGAGCTCTACGCTCCCTGGAGGAAGGGCTGGGGACGGGGATGCCCAACTCCTGTCCCAGGTTCTATTCCCAGTGTGACATGGTGACATGTCACCAGAGCCCTGAGTCCGATAACTGCGTTGAACTGTGGCTCCATCACCTCTGAGCCACATCGCTGTTCCTGGCCAGTTCCCTCACTTTGCTCAGCCCGTTTCGTGATAAGTAAAACAGGACTAGGATACCTGCATCGCTTCAGTGTCTGAGCCTCTGTGGGCGAGGGCCAGAGGGGGTGAGCTGGTCCCTGGCACACAGGAGCACAGGGCATATGTACTTCTTTCCTTTGGCCCAAAGCTGAGGTGAGGGAGGGAAACTAAAGCTCATTAAGCTATATGCTTTAATTAGGTAAGAATTTTCAATCCCCATAGAGATTTACCTGAGAGATGCTCCATTCTTCAGGTAAACTGAGGCCCAGAAGGTTCTGTGGAGAAATCCCTCCAACCCCCCCAGAGCTGCCACTGTATGTGGTGGGCAGCGGGACTCCAGCCCAGCTCTCAGTGTGACTCGGTTCACTGCGTGGTGTCTGTCCAGGCCAGAGAGAAGAGCGGGGCCTCGGGAGGTAAGGGACCAAGCAGGGGGCGGGGAAAGGGTGAAGGCCCAGGCCAGGGGTGCCCAGTGCATCTCAGCTGGGAGACACCCCCCTCGTCCACACAAATAAACTGAGACATGGGGCGCATCGGGGGGCTCACGAGAGGTGCTCCAGGGCAGGGCTGGAGTTTCACTTTTTGCCTCTTCAGACTGGGAGTGACAAGACTGGGAGCTGTCTGACAGTTCAAAGAAGACATGTGGCCTGCAGGGCGAAGTTCAGCAGAGAAGTCACCTCCTGTCCCCCTCAGCTGGGAAAAATGTGCTCAAGCTGTTCTTCCCCGACACGCTCTGGTCCCCTCCCCCACGCTGCTCCGTCAGAGGGGGTTACGCTGGGATCCACAGAGCCCGGGTCCAGCCCTGCTCCTGGAGTGTCCCTTGAAGATTCCTGCCTGCACGAATCTCCTATTCCATAAACACCCCCTCTGCACCACACCCCAATGATGCTGAGGTGGGTAAACCCCATCCAGTGGAAGGGCTTATGGGCTGAGTGAGAGAAAGAAACAAAAACAGATGACGTCAGCGCAACATGATAAGAACCAGGATGACAGTGGTTTGCTTTTACTATTACTTAGAGTTTTGATGCATGATGTCACCTGATCTTCACAAGAGCTAGGGGGCCTGCACAGTAGCTATTAGTCCCTTTGACAGCTGAGGACAGCGTAGCCTGGGAGGGCAGGCTGCCCACACCACATGGCAAGAAGCCTGCCTACAGCTCTCAAGCCTCCCTGCCTGCACATCTGTGCCGGGGGTCTCGGAAGCCTGCACGCCGTGTGGAGGAGATGCAGGGAATAACAGCGGGTGGGGTGCTTCTGAGAGCAGGCCCGGCTTGCCTTGTGCAGGAGCAGGCACTGGCCGGGCCGAGGTAGAGAGGTAGCACTGGGTAGTGAAGTTTGTGCAGAGTCCCAGGGCCGTGAAGCAGCCTTGTCTTTGTGGCCTCACTTCGTGGCTGTGTCTGTGCTGTCCCAGGCTCTCCCTGGCTCTCCTCCAGGCCTTTCCCTCTTATTCCGTCTACTCTTTCCGCCAACGACGGAGTGTCACTGTTCTCTAAGGTGGGAAATGTGGGCTGCACTCCTTACTGACCTCTTCAACTCTATGTCTTAAAGGGATTTGACACACTGGCAGGCCCCAGACAGAACCCCTGGGGACTCTGTCTGGTCCCAGCACCCAGCCAACCACCCACCCCCAGGACAGCCAACCCCGTACTTTCTCTTCCTTCCTTTCCCCAGCTGAGCCATTACCAGAGCTTGGAAGGCTGTCTGCCCACACCCCCCACCCGCACTGTGCTGTCGCAGCTGGCACTCTGTGCCTGCACTGTGCAGTGGCCTCCTCAGTACCCACCCACCCTCCACCCCGTCCATGGCGCAACACGCTGCTTTGTCAACATGATCTCTCGGAAGCACATGGACTCTGCTGCTGCTCTTCATGGCTTGCTATTGCTTTTAGGACTTGGTGCTAGTTCCTTCGCATGGTTTCTGGGGACCTGTGTGCCCTGAGCCTGTCCACTTACTTCTCCAGAAGTACCTGTGTGTAGGAACCCACAGAATCACTGCACAAGTCACACTGGACTTTTTCTAGCTATTTGACTGTCCTGCCTGCTTCCTACCCAAGAGCCTGCAAATGAAGAGATTCTATAGTTACAATAGTCACTTCCCACCCAGACCAGCACTGGCCTAGTTAATTCACTGGTACCGGTTCAGTTCCCAGGCAAGATTCCGGGGCCCTGGCCTGTTCGGTATCCTCACTGTCCTGGAGCTTTCCTGTCATCCGTAGCCCTTGCTCACTGTAACCATGTGTTAAATGAACAATGATGTGTTCTCCACGAAGCAGGATTGTGTACATTTTCATCACAGTGCCTGGCACCCGGCCCTCGGGATTACTGTCAGGATGCTGCCTTTCCTCTTGAGCCGTGTTGTCTTGCCCATCAGGCTAGGGGCTCCTCCAGGGCTGGCATGTCTTTGTGCTTTTGCAGTGCCACACAGCCAGGTGGTAGGTGGCAGAACTGGCACAGGAGCCAGCCAGTCTGGCAGTGGCCCAGGAGCTGCTGGGGAAAGCGGGGCTGGGTGCGTCCAGCAGCAGGTGCACAGGACTCAGGGATTCAGTTCCAGAGCCATGGCCAGGGTGCCTGCCGGGAAAATTCAGCCTGCTTCTGAGTCCCAAGGTCCATCCTGCTCCACCGCAGGCAGAAGAGCATGGATCAGGCCGAGAGGGCACTGCAGGCGGGAGAAGTCCATGGTGGTCTGGACTCCCATGGCCTTGACACAGATAACCTCCTGGGGCCCAGCGCCAGGCCCTTCTGCTGCAGGTCACTCATTTACCAGAGATCTTATCTAATCAGATCTGATGGAGGAAGTGACTTCTGGAGCTGGAGGGAAGAGGGGCAGGAAGGAGCCACTCCCAGCACGAGGCCGCCACTTCCCTGGCCCTCGGAACATCATTCGCTCTGTGTATTAGCAACACTGGGCTGCCCATTGTGACAAACATCCCCACACATTCCTAATGTCCCTTAGGGATGGTACACAAGCCCCTCAGCCCACCCTATCTCTCTTTTGCTCAGAGCTCACGAATCATCTATCTCACTGCGTGGACTGGGGACTGAGCCATAGGAGGGCCAGGCTCTTGTCCAGCAGCGAGCAAGGCCCTCGTTTCCCAGAGGCACTGTGAGGACAGTCTTCTAGAACCTGAACCCCTTTGGCAGCACTCACCACTGGAGTTGGGACCAGCCTCAGCAACACATGGCTGGACCCACCTTCTCAGAGGCTGAATCCCTGCTCTGTTGCTAACTTGCTGTGTGAGCTGAAGCAGTTCCCCTCCCCCCTCTGGGCCCTGGATGCTCAGTTGTAACAGAGGATAAAGGGATCTTGAAAGAGACCAGAAGATGCTGTCTTGACACCCAAGTGGATATATCACAGGGCTTTTTCCTTACCCCTTACCTGACAAGGACTTGGCATTTCTGGCCACCTGTCCCCAGAGTCACCACCAGCAGCACAGGAAGGTGCAGTAGGCAGAGCGTGGTTTGAATCCCACTTTCCCTATTTGATTACTTTTGCCATCCTGGAAAACCGCTTCCCTTGTCTGAAGCTTGGTTTCTTCATTTATAAGGAGCAGAGAATTAACACGATACCATTATTGTGCTGGGCATTCCAGGCATGTGCTAATATGCAGTGTGGCGCTGACCTCCTTGGGAGAGGACCTGACAGCTGCCAGTCAGGAGACATGGCTGATGGCTGTGGCAGGAGGCTCCCCAGGCTGCAGGCCCTCAGGGCTCTCCCCCGCCCCTGTACCAGGGATCTTATTCTGGTCCTTGTGCGTCCAAGGTTGGCACTGTACCACTTGAGCTACATCCCCAGCTCCTTGGGGCACTTTTGTGGGGACTATTCATTCCTACTCAGACGGCCACAATGGGCTGTGGGTACACGCTGGCTACACCTTCGTCCGTGCTGACAGCACACCAGAGCCGCCACCAAGGCTGCGGCCCACGGACATGAAACACATCCTGTCTTTCCAAGGCCAGGTCCCCACCTCACCTGTCTAACGGAGGAGACCACCACCGCTTCAGATGCACTGGGTGACCGTGTGCACCCGCAGGCCAGCACACAGGCGGGCAGGAACGCGCACTCAAGCCACGGGGAGACCACACATTTAAACAGAGCCTGGGGTCCAAGGCAAAGGCCTAGCACGCACCACCCAATCCCGCCGGAACCTGGACAGTGAGCCAGCGTCAGGCAGACCAGCGTACCGCATTGGGACCCAAACGCACACCCCTGGCGTCAGCAGGCCCAGCCGCCCTCCTCCCCAGTCACCAGGGCAGCCCCTCGGCCTGGCTTAACCTGAGCGCGCCGCCGGCTGGGCCCGGTCCATTATGCGGGCGCATGGCTGGGCGCGCAGGGGCGCAGAGCAAACTTAACCTTCATTTGGGAGCGCCCCGCGGCTGGAGCGCGCCGCGCAGCCATCGATCTCAGCTAATGGCCTCGTCTAAATGCGGAGCCGCTGCCTCTGCTTCCCGGGTCAAGTCGCCCCCGCCCTCGCCCTACGCTCCGTGTAAAATGGTGTTTACCAAAGTCAATATTGGCCGTGGTACCGCCCAGTCAAGCGGGAACCCCGCCGGCCTCGCCAGCCCAGGGCTGGATCTGGGCCACCAGGGCCTCATCCCGGGGTCCTGACTGGGCCTTGCACTGAAGAGGAGCCTGAAAGATAGAGGCTGACAGGGTTGGGAGGAAATCCCACAGGACTGCAGTTTCCGAGACCCCCTTTCTGCGTCCGTGCGAGGGAGAGAAGTTGGCCTGGGACAGGCATCTGTGTCACTGCAGGCCCCACCGCTGTATAACTTCAGGTCTTGGAGCTGTCATTTTAAATGCTTTCCCCAAGGGGTTGTTGAAGGGAGGCATTAGAATGCAATGGTCAGGTGGCACGGAACCTGACACCCGGGGCGTTTGGGACCCTGTCCCTGGCTTGAGGCTTGCCCAGTCCCCTACCCGCTTTCCTTCTTCATAGCTCTGCCAAGCCGGCTGTAGCTCACATCATCGTATTTGGAACACTGCTCTGACTTTGGAAGGTTTTCTGGCCTCACCCAGGAAGGACAAGAGGCAGGTCCTCCACCCTTTGGATCCTTGATTTATCTGTGGGCACAGGACCCCTCCCCACCCCTCACACAGAGAGTGGGGTCCAAAGCCCCCTGGTTGCAATGTTCAGATGGCCTGTGTGGAGCTCATTTCATAATCAAACTATTTCTTTTCTTCCTTTCTTGGGTCCTGATTCTCTTGCACTGTGGGATCTTGAGGCTGATAAGAAAAGCATAGTAACTGCAACTTCCTCTCTCTCCACCTCCATTCTCTATTTCCATCAGAGAAAATAACTGTTAAGGGACAGCAGGGGGGAAGAGTTGGGGCCCTTAATGCAGCAAGCATCTTGGTTCACCTGGCCAGGGAGAGACCAGCAACCCTAGGCTGCCATCTGGTGGCCACGGCCGTGCTGACAACTCTGCTCCCTGAAAGGTAGGCTAGTCCTGGCCTCCCGAAATGGAGACCCAGGGCAACTCGAGAGTCACAAATCACAGGCTAGAACTTTCTTTCTCTCTTTCCTTCCTAAATGTGGAGCTGTTCCCTCTGCTTCCTTCCTTCCTTCCTTCCTTCCTTCCTTCCTTCCTTCCTTCCTTCCTTCCTTCCTTCCTTCCTTCCTTCCTTCCTTCCTTCCTTCCTTCCCTTTTTCTCTCTCCCTCTCCCTCCCTCTCCCTCTCCCTCTCCCTCTCCCTCTCTCTCTCTCTCTCTTTCTCTCTTTCTCTCCTCTCTTTCTCTCTTTCTCTCTTTCTCTCTTTCTCTCTTTCTCTCTTTCTCTCTTTC
>PVIC010014179.1:0-36973 GCA_004025085.1 Thryonomys swinderianus
TTAAGAGGCTGAGGCAGGCGGATTGTTGAGTTTGAGGCTTGCCTGAGTTACAGAGTGAGCTCAGGGCCAGCCTGAACTACAAAGCAAGACCCTGTCTCAAAATAAAAAGAAAAAAAAATGTTGTTTTTGTATCCTCCCTTTTGCTGAGTTTGTTAATCAAATCTAAAAGTCATACATTAGAGGCCTTGAGTCTTCTAGGTTAAGGGTCAAACAGTAAGCTTATTCATTTTCTACTGTATCCCAGTTATTTGCTTGCCTTGATTACACTTAAAGCTTTTGTACTAAACTACATCCCTAGTCCTTTATTCTCTCTCTCTCCCTTTCTTTCTTTCCTTCCTTCCTTCCTTCCTTCTTTCCTTTTCTTTGTGGTACTGGGGATCAAACTCATGACCTTCTCTCTCTCTCTCTCCCTTTCTTTCTTTCCTTCCTTCCTTCCTTCTTTCCTTTTCTTTGTGGTACTGGGGATCAAACTTGTACTTAGCAAGGTATGTAGTGGCACCACTGAGCTAAATCCCTGGCCCTACTGGTTCCATTTCTGAAATTAGGCTGATGCCATCTGTGAGATTAGAAACTGCAGACCTTTTGGTTGTTTTTTTTTGTTTTTTTTTTTGAGACAGGGTCTCACTTTATAGTTCAGGCTGGCCCTGAGCTCACTATGTAGTTCAGGCAAGCCTGGAACTCAGCAATCCTCCTACCTCTGTCTCCCGAGTGCTGGGATTACAGGCATGAGCCACCATGCCTGGCACTGTAGTATGTGGTATTGATGGCTGGTGGCGTGAGTCACCACGCCCAGCATTGTATGTGGTTACCAGGATGGAACTCGGGGCCTTGCACTTGAGAGGCAGGCGCTGGAACCACTGAGCTAAACCTCCAGCCTCCTTTTGGTATTTTTTAAATCAGGAGCTATGCAGTAAATGAATAAGTATTCACTGTAGATAGCCAAGTCCAAAGCAATTTTTCTCTTACAACCTAAATCCTAATCCATATGCTATGTCTGAGTTCTAGAGCAATAGTCTTTTCATTAAAAATACTAGAAAGGCTACTGTCAACTCATTTGAATGCTAACAGGCAATTGCTTATGTTGAAGAGGACAGAGTCTAATTAGACAAAGGGCAAGCATCACAGGGGAAAACAGGGACAGCTACTACCTTACTAAGTCTCTTTCAACATCCAGTCACAGATTCTATGCATTTCATGTGTCAAGAATTCTACATGCACTTTAGTCTAGGAATCATTTAAAGGGTATTATGATGCACATATTCATGGAAATTTGTATCAGCACTGTTAGTAACAGCAAAGAAAATATATGTAACACCAGAACAGCTTTATAAACTGCAGTATATTTACACAGATGCTATATAGCATTGGAAATGATTGCTGTATGCCACAACACAGAAAAGGTAATCAGACATGATTCCATTTATCTATGGTTAAATACCTGCAAAATTCATCTAAACAGAAATCAAAATAATTATGCATGAAATTGAAAGAAATAAAAGCCTGGGAGTACTGGTTTTATTTCCTGACTGTGGGATAGTTGTATGAGTTGTGTTGACTTTGCAGGTATTCATCATTTTCATACCTATGCTTTAATGATTGTATATCTCCCTACATTACATTATATTCAAATTTAAACATTCATATGGAAGGATGTTTTGGGGGGATGTTGAAATGTTTCAGAATTAAATAGAGGTGGAAGTTGTATAATACTGTAAACAGAAGTGATGAGAAAATATAACTTGTCTCTCCTGATTTTAGAGAAAACTGTTTCCAATTTAAACACCATTGAAAGACACATTTTAAAATGGTTAAGTTTATGCCATATGAATTCAACTCAATTTTTAAAAATACCCTAACAGGCAATCCTACTAAACAATGTATATTTCTACTGGTAGGTGTTCATGACTATAAATACCAAGTTATAATGCTAAACTTACCAACTGCTGTGTCACCATCTAACAAATTATCATCTTCAGAAGTCTGAAAGTCCATAATAACACCTGCTCCATCTAAAAGTTCCTCATCACTACTTGCACTTGTTATACTGTTGTAGCTGTTTCTATAGTAGCCTCTATGGAACAGCTGCTCAGACTCCATTTAGCTCTCTGATTATCTGGAAAAAAGGGGGAAAAATGGTTTTAACATTTTCCCAACATACAAAAATCATCTAGCTTAATATCGCAGAAGAAAAGCTTTGATCTATAATAACTACCTTTATGTGTAAATTTTGTGGGATTAATAATTTTCTCATGTAGCTGTAAAAACATAAAAATTTCTTCCAGCAATAGTATAAAACAATTCCCATGCTCAGGTACTTTTAAAAATGTAAAGAAGAGTTGCGTTCAAGACCAAACTAAAATGCAAAAAAAAAGAAGCATTTATAGTATGCTTTATAGTACAATATATGGGGACCCCCCCCAACAAAAATGGGGGCATAATTGCCTGTGTGTATGTAATCTGTGGGAGACTTCCAAGACAGTTGGACAGGGAAGGAAGCAACATGACTGAAAGGCAGACCATTCCTTTTTATTTTAAAAATTAATACTGTGGGGCCAGGGATATAGCACAGTGCCTGTCTGGGAAGTGCACAGTCTCAAGTTCAATCCCCAGGACCAAAAACAAAACAAAAAAATTGCTTTCTGCCCTCATTTGAAAATTCAAATTTCTCTCTTCAGAGCCCATAGTCAAACATTAAAAGTGCAAAAAAAAAAGTAAAAAAAAAAAAACAAAAAAACAAAAAAAATGGTTACAATTTTATGTTTTCAAAGCAGGTAAAAACCACATTGGTATGTTTTTAATCTATGAACAGCATTATCCCAAAATAGTTTGATTTTTAAAATGTATCTGTGTATTCATAACAAAATAAGAATTCAGTATCAGTGTGTTGACCTTACAACAGACTTAAGAAGTATATGTGGTGCAGGACTTGAAAGATAAGCATAAAAGCAGTAAAGCAAGACTTGTAGAACAAGACTGATTAGGTATATTATAGAAAATGAAAGACAAGGGATAAACTAAGTATATACCAATTCTAGTGCTGAATTCTAGTGCTCAAAACCTGAGATTGTTTGAAGACAATCTCTGTAGTCAGTAAATTTTTCTTCTGCAAATGAAAAAATAAAAAAATTCAAAGAGCCTTCACAATAAAAATGTATAAAGTATACTCTTTTTTTTTTTTTTTGAGACAGGGTCTCACTTTGTAGCTCATGCTGGCCCTGAGTTCCCTATGTAGCCCAGGCAATCCTTGAACTCAGCAATCCTCCTGTTTCTGCCTCCCATGTGCTGGGATTACAGGCGTGAGCCCCCCCCCCCCCCCCATCCAGCATTGTGGTATGTGGTTACCAGGGATTGACCTTGTGCTTGCAAGACAGATGCTGGAACTACTTAGCTGAATCCCTGGTCCTGTTTTTTAAAATAAATTACTAAAAACTGTCTTTTAAATTTTATTTTATAAGTTCCTCCAAACGAAAAGATCACTTTAAAGAAGGTGACACTGAGCAACTTTCAGAGAGTGATCTAGCTTGCACCTAGAGCAGTGGCTGGCACAATGTATGGCAAATAAACACCAAACCCTTCTTCAGTGAGGTACAAAAAAGAATTCAGCTTTCAGCAAACAAATACTCTCTGCAACCGTATGAAACTGGTCTTGTTAGAGAATATCCCAAAATTATAAAGAAATTATAAATAAAATTATAAAAAAAACTTAAATATTTACTGCTTTGGTATGTCATATAGTTACCTTTATCAAAGGTATAGCCTATTATAATTTAAGATTATATTAAATCAAGTTCTATAATTCTTTCAAAAATATGAATAACTTCTTCACATTAAGAATTCTGTAATTCTGAGACAACCAAGTGTGACTCTAAAAACTAGTTCAAGAATCATTTTTATTTTGATGTATCAAAACATGTATGATAAGATTTGGCCAAAAATACATATTCTTGACTACACAATAAGAGAAGGGGTTGTGTAATAAGATATCAGTTAACATTAGAGGTTACACAGCACTGGGAAAGTACCCTAAAATAAATTTTTTCTTTGTTCTTGGCCCTCAATCAAAAAATTCCATATGCTCCCACAAATCCTCAGAGTTCCTTAAAAACTACAATGTGACTGGAGTCCTACCCTGCCATAAAGGATGAGCTTTAGACATTTACAGCTAAATGACAGGACCTTGACACTGTACACTTAGATGAAATAAATTAGACGCATATGTTTAAATATCACATGGTTTCCCTGCAAGTGGAAATAAGGACTAAAATGTATAATAGATACTAAAAATAGGGAAAAAAGCATTCAAATGGGAAGGGGAACAAGGGTGGGCAGAGGGAGAAATGAAGGGACAAGAAAAAAATAGCAACAAAGCTTTTGTGCACGAGGAGAGGGGCTAAGAGCGGGTAATAGGAAAAAAGAGGTAGGCTGTGCATGTAGAGGTGCAAATTCCCTATGATGAGTGTTATTATGTATGCCTAAAATGTACCAATAAATGTTTTACTAGGAAACAAAACTATAAATGGAAACTAAACTCAAGCTTTAAAAATTTATAACATCTAGATCCTTTACCTTTCTTTATAATGAGAACACTTAAATTGGTTCCAAATAAAGTGATTAAATCCAGACCTAAATTTCTACTATTTCTATCCATTTGCAAGTTCACAAAAGACTCCTTTTAATTCAGAACACTATATAGCTACCCTGTCTATAGCAGGCAGTAGCCACACATGGTTACCGAGCCCTTCAAACATGGCTCATGCAAACTGAGATGTGCTCCAAGTGTAAAAAGACCTACCAGATTTCTACAACCACCACCCAAAAGTCAAATGTTAATCATTTTATATTGATTACAGATTAAAATAATACTAGGTTAAATAAAATACTTATTAAGTTGAATCTCACCATTTTCTTTTTTTTCAGCATTAGGAATTGAGCCCAGGAACTTTTCTTTTCTTTTCTTTTCTTTTTTTTTTTTGCAGTACTGGGGATTAAACTCAGGCCCTAGTGCTTCCAAGGTAGGTGAGTACCACTTAAGTTAAATTCCCAGCCCTGAACCCTGGAACTCTGCACCGAGCTGTATCCCCAGCAATTTTTGATTTTTAAGATAACATTTTGCTAAACTACCCAGACTGGGCTCGAACTCAAAATCCTCTTTGAGGCTCCCAGAATGCTGGGAGTACAGGCATATGCCACCATGCCCACTTCATCATTTTCTTTTTACCTTTTTTAAGCAGTTACTAAAATTACATATATGGTTCACACTTGCAGCATACATTTTTGAACAATGCCCCTATAAGTTATTTAAATTTCCAGGGTGGCTAGCATTAAGGAAGTAAAACAGAAAATTTGAATAACCAATGTCAAATCTTATGAGATTCTAAATCTCCAACCTCAATCAAAAAAGTCTATTAAACCTTAACACTGCAGCTGAAATTCTACATTTTAAAAGATAAAATAGTAATTCAATTGCCTTTTCTTTTTAATTGTAGAAAATATTTTTAAAGTACTTTTAAAATATTTTAACAAGCACTCGGGAAGCAGAGACTGGAGGATTGCTGAGTTCCAGGCCTGCCTGGACTACATAGTGAGCTTAGAGCCAGCCTGAACTACAAAGCGAGACCCTGTCTCAAAAAAAATAAATAAATAAATAAAATCTAAAAAAAAAAAAAATATATATATATATATATTTTAACAAATGCACAGTAGCTTGTAAACACATTCTTCCAAGTGTAGAAACAACATGTGAAATCCCCAGGGAAGGATAAACCCTAGTTTACAGTAATGAAGTCCTAAATGCCATCATCTATGACCCCTCTAATTTGATCTCTATACTGCAATCAGCAGTGTTTTTCAAAATCCATGTCCGATCAGTAATCTCTCCCCATTTCATAGATTAAAAGCTTTTAATCATTTCCCACTGCCTGTAGGAGACAAGACTCTATCACAAGAGACAAAGCTCTGTGCTACCTGGCCCCTGCCTACTTCCCCAGCTTAATTTTTTAGGTATATTTCTCACAGTAGTTTAGCTTCACTGATCTTTCAATCCCTGTCCAATCAGCCCAGGGGTTTTGTTCTTTCTCCTACCTGGAACATATCCCCTCCCTCTTCATCTCATTATTCTTCAGCACTTTGGGAATTTATTCAGTATTTGTTGTAAATATAACCATGATCCTAAAACTTAAGTACTATTATTATCCCCACTTAATTGATGTGGAAGCTGTGACACAAAAAGTTATTTAAATAACATTTAAAATGTCATACAGCAAGTAAAAATCTTCCTTGACCTACTTAATACTTGGATTAAATCTTCCTAACTAGTCAAATTTTCTCATAGTTTATACAGCTCTCTTCTATAGCACTTACTGTAACTGTAGTATTTACATATTTATTAATGGGTCTGTCTTCCCCTCTAGTTCAGATACCATGTCAATTTCTGTGGTGATTAGTTTATCTTGACACATTAAGTATAGATGTATCACAGTTTATTTAACTATCCACCTACTAAACACCTGAGGTTTTTTTTTTTTTTAGGTTTTACAATTATAAAAATCCATGTACAAGTTTTTGTGTGAATTTGAATTCTCTGGGATAAATACAAAAGAGGACAATAGCTAGGTCAAATAACTGTCAGATGTTTAGTTTCTTAAAAAGTGCCAAATGGGCCAACAATGCAGCTCAGTGGCACAGCACCTGCCTGCAAGCATGAGGTCCTCAGTTCAATTCTCAGCACCAAATATTTTCCAAAATTGTATTATTTAACATTTCTACCAATAATGTGATGAGTGATCCAGTTCTCAGTACCCTTACCAGCATTCAGTACTATCCCTACTGCTTATCTGAGCTCCTCTGATTCGAGAGGAAGATCATCTCTTCACATACTCTCATTTGCCATCTGCATATCCTCTTAAGTGAAATGACGGTTTCTATTTCTTGCCCATTTCTGAATGGATTGCTTTCACAGTGATAATGGTTCCTTATACACTGCAGACAAGAGTTGTTAGATATGTTGTTTGCAAATATTTTCTCCCATTCTGTAACTGCTTTTTCCATCTTTTCTGTAGAGTCTCTTGTAAAGCAAAAATACTCAACTTTATTGAAGCTTTCCTCTATGAACTGTGTTTTGGGGCAAATCAAAGGAATCTTTGCCCAGCCCTCCATCTTTGTTTTTTTTCTAAATTCTTGTACTTAGACATTTAAAATTTTCAGTCTATGTACATTTTTTATTACTTTTTGCATAATATATAAGGCAACGATGGTGAATTTTTCAGCCCTTTCAATGATACACTGTACTGCAGCATGTGTACCACAGATTCACCAACATAGAATAAGATACAGGTTGAGAGCTTCTGGTTGTTTTTGTAGATGAATGTCCAATTGTTCCAGCACCATTTTTTGAGGAAAATATCTTTCCTAGAATGAATTGTTTCATGCCTCTGTCCATTGTGGTGCACATCTATAAACCTGGCTCTCTGAAAGTCAGAAGGATCACAAGTTCAAGCCTAGCCTGGTCAACTCAGTGACTATCTCAAAATAGTAATTTTAAGAGCTGGGGATGTAGCTCAGTATGAAGGACTGAGTTCCATCCCAAGTAGTATGTACACACACATGAGCAAACATGTGCACGCACACACAATTCATTGGTAGCACAGAGTACTTGTCTGGGATATACAAGCTCTCAGTCTGATCCCCAGCACACGCAAGCACGTGCGCACACACAAGGCATATTTCTGTAAGTTATTTCAGAGTTCTGTTCTCTCCCACTGATCTACGTGTTAGTATGTGTGCCCATACCAATCTTGACTGCTAGAGTATATAAGTCTTGAGACTAGGGATACTGATTTCTAGCTTTTTTGCCTTCCCATATAACTTTCCTAATAATCTTGTCTCTACAGAGAAAAAAAGAAACTTGAAACTTGCTCAATCAATTAATATTTATAGCATTAATAACAAATGTATAGCAAATGAATGAAACACCTAGTTGTATGAGAACTCAAATTCAACAACACCTAAACTAAGTATTTGTCCTAAAATTTGTCCTTCTACTTTCCATCTCACTGTACATGATCACTCAGATCACTTGTTTATGTAAAAGTCAATCAAGCACCTTCCATGTCCAGACACAAAGTCAGGTGATAGAGTAATGAATCAGATATGATTCCTGTTCTCAAGCAGTGAAGGTGACAGGTAGGTAACCACTCTAAGTAATGGTAAGCATCATAGGAGAGGTACAAAAGTATCTGATAACACTGTGAGGAAGTAAACAAGACAGCTAAGAATCTGTGAACACTTAACGTTGTCAAAGTTAACTCGATATGGAAGAATTAAGGATGAGATAAACTAGGCTATGAGGTGAAGAGTCAACCCAGGGAGAAACAAACAAAAAAGCCCACAAAAGTATATTCAACAGTGCAGATGCAAAAACCTGCCTGGGGACCGGAGAGAGGCTAGGGCAATGGATATATGCCAGATCACAGAGGGAAGGAGTGCTGTACATGCTAAAAAGAACTTCATGTTCATCTATGCACATGTGGACCACTAAGAATTTTTAAAAGAGAAATCACATAACGAGGTAGGAATTTAGCAAGCCAATACTAGCAGTAGGATAGAAAGCAGATTCAAAAGACAAGAGATTGAGAAATTACAACTAGAATTAGATGAAAATAGACCTCTGAACAATTCTAAATATGAGCTAAGAGGGCATGACGGAAGGGCAAGGCATAGCAAAATGGAGAAGTAGACAGTCATGATAAAGGTTTAAGACTTGACAAATAATAAAATGCAGGCAACGGTAAAGAAGAAGTCTAAAATATCCAACAAGTTGTGACTTGACTGACTGAAAATGAATTTCTGTGTTTTCCAGCTCACAGGATTCATGACCAGAGTGTTCCTTCCAACGGTAGGATCATACATCCAGGCTTTAGCTTCTATTTAAAGTCAGAATCTAATGAAGGGCATAACTACCTTCAGCACATGGACCTGACTCCCAAACTGCACACACTAAGCAGCCTACCACCCAAATCTAGGGGTAGGGGCAGAAAGAGGAAGACCCTAAAAATAGATGGCCAAGTGACACAGAGCTTGAGGCAGGCTCACTATAAAGGAGACTGGGGGACACTGAGGATCGTGGCTAAGTTCCAAAGGAATGTCCATCAAATATCTGTCTGGACAGGAAACTGAACCAAAGTAGGTCACAACCTGGGTGAAAGAATTAATGAAAATCCTCAGTGTCAACAACTAGAAAGATGGAACAAAAATCTCAAGAGTGGGGCCGGAGATTTAGCTCAGCGGTTCCAGCGCCTGCCTTGCAAGTGCAAGGTCCTGAGTTGAGTTGGATCCTGGTAACCACATACAATGCTGGGCATGGTAACTCACGCCCACCAGCAATCCACACCACATACCACAGTGCTGGGCGTGGTGGCTCATGCCTGTAATCCTAGCACTCAGGAGGCAGAGACAGGAGGATTGCTGAGTTTGAGGCTTGCCTGGGCTACATAGTGAAAGTCTCAAAAAAAAAAAAAAATCTCAAGAGCAATGATGTCAAGGAAGTGAAATACAATTCATCTGGTCTTTGTTAGAAGCATTCTCAAATATTTTACTACGTTTTTGCTAGATACTAGTGACATAGTATCTAGTGTCACAATTTTGTTATGAATTTCAAAATAATTATGTATTCATTTAATGATGTTTATAGAATAAGTCCCAAAGTATTAGAAGTCACAATTTTTTTTTTTAGTTTGTTTTAGAGAGAGTCTCACTTGTAGTTCAGGCTAGCCCTGGGCTCACTACGTAGCCCAGGCAAACCTAGAACTCACAGCAATCCTTCTGCCTCTGTCTCCTAAGTACTGGGATTACAGGCATAAACCACCATGCCCAATATTGTGGTACGTGGTACCGGAGATGGAACTCAGGACCTTGTGCTTGCTAGGCAGATACCAGAACCACTAAGCTAAATACCCTGCCCATAAAAAAAAAAAAGTACTGCATTAATGCCATATTTATATAAACCTTTCAGCTTTCAGTAAACTTCAGCATGAATTTACATTAATACTATCAAGGGAAATGTCATATTTTTCTATATATTAATGTATCCTTATAAAAGCAGCACAGGACATATAGAAAACAAAGACCAGTTATAAATGCTCAGAAAAGACCAATCACTGTGATTAATGACAAGAAGCTTTTTCTAGAAGAGATACTCATGAATCAGAGCTCGAAAAGTAAGTAGGTTTTTTATGGGGCAGAGATAGGAGAAGTTACTTGCAATCACATAAGAAGCTGAGAAGGCAACAAAAATATTTGTAGCTAAGTGTGTATAAAATATTAGCTCTACAAAAGGCTTTGTGGCAGCAGTCTATCATATTTCCATCTAGAATTACAATGGCATTAAGCCTAAGAAAGCTTCTTGAGAAAACCTATAGTTCTGAGAGTGCTATGGTGGAGCTAGCCTGTAATCCTAGCACTCAGGAAGCCGAAGCAGGATGACTGCTATGAATTCAAGACCAGCCTGGCCTACACAATGAAAACCAATCTCAAAGTCAAAACAAAAGAGCCCTTTGGAAGTTTCTTAAATTTAGTTTTCAGGGAATGACCCACTTCACTCCAACCCTAACCTGTTAACACTACAGTAGTAATATTCCCGAGGTTATCCTTTAGTATTGCTGGCCTAGTACACAAAGTACTAAAGTTGACCCAGGGGTTGTTTGATCAGAACCACCTAACCATGAAAGAGATTGAACAAAGGAATGATCTGGCTTCCAAGAAGAATGCAATGGCATTTATGTAAGTAATGTACCAACAGAATGAGACCGAAGACAGATACCACACAGTTTTGCAACTATTCCAATAATAAATAATGATGAGGTGGGCGGGGAGGTTCCAGTGGTAGATCATCTGCCTAGTACACACAAGACCTGGGGTTCATCCCCAGCACCACAAAAGGAATCCTGATCATCAGAGACATAAAGCACAGTGAAACAAAAAACAAATATTCAAGTAGACATATATTCACACTGTCTTAGAAAAGAAAGATCAATAAATCTGGACCTATGAGGAACTAGGGAAAGGTAAGCAACAATGATTGCATAGTCTGTTTCTTCCTCTATTTTTAGTGAAAAGACTTTCTAGAAAGTGGAAGTCAACAGAAGATGGTAGTTGAAAAAGAATTCAGAGGGAAAAACAGACGTGCATGTTGCATATGTGGTGATCCCAGAATACATGGATAGAAATACCTATCTAGCAGTCAGTGGGAATCCTTGAATTCCCACTGAGAATACATGCCATCTTGTTTTCCCCATCTAATTTCACACTGCAAGAGAGATCTTTTTCCTTTCATAACCAATTAATTACAACATAAAGTAGTATATTAAAAATTAGGCAGTTATTTACTAATGACTAGTAAACAGAATAATCAATCCTCATTTCAGAATAAGTGGAAAATGGAAATTAGATCTATGGTACACACATTGTAAATAGTCTAATTAGAGATATATAAAACTAATGAGACAGTGAAGATTCTATTTGTATATTAGAACAGTGTAATATTTTTAAAGTATATATAAAGCACCAAGAAATTTAACTCAAGTAACTCAGGTCTAAAATCATCAGAAAAAAAAAAAGAAAAACAGATCACCAAAGACTTTATGATGCCATGCCCAGAATATTTTGATGCGGAATCAAAAAAAGTCAAACTCAGAAGCAGTAACAGTGGTTATCAGAGCCTGTAAGGTGAGAAACTGACAAAAGAGAGGCTAGTCAAAGGGTACAAAAGTTAAACAGGAAGTTTCAGAAATCTCTTCCACAGCATGATGACTACAGTTAAAAATAATATAAACTACACAAGGTATAGTGGCACAGTCTGAAGCTGAAGCAGGAGCCAGGTTGGGTAATGCAGCAAGACGTCTTAAAATAACATTTTTTAAAAGGTGTGGGGCTATAGCTCATCAGTGAGGAACTTCCCTAGTATGCAAGGTCCTAGGCGAGGTTGGATTCCCAGTAACTAACACACAGACACACAAAACGGCACACCTAAAAACTGCTACAAGAGTAGCTAAGTGTTCTCACAATAACAAAAAAAGTGAACAAGTAGGGGAGTGGTAGATACACTATCTTGATTTTCTCTTTCTATAACATATACATTTGTCAAAATATACATTACTGTATGATATATAATTATTTGTCAAAAATAAAAGCAAACAGAAATCTGGGAAGGAGTTCAAAGCCAGATGATTTCTAAAAGGGGAAGGAAAAAAAGACACAAGTATAAGGGTCAGATTAAAAGAAGAAAGCAATAATCTGCAAGTAATATACTGTAAAAGACAGACTTTAAAAACCAGGCTCTTATGACTAGAAGATAAACTGTTTTCCTAAGAATTACAAAATACATTTACTTAGTTCCATTCAACGAGGCCAATCAATGCAGATGGGAAAGTGTCATCCTCTATTTTATATTTAATTGAAAAATACTCATCTTAAGAATTAAATCAATGCTTATAAATAGATGTGAGGTGTTCACATGAAAATCTTACTAAAGTAGGGCTGGGGATTTAGCTCAGTGGTTCCGGCAACTGCCTAGCAAGCACAAGGTCCTTGGTTTGATCCCTGGTAACCAAATACAACAATACTGAGTGTGGTGACTCAAGCCCACCAGCAATCAATACCACATACCACAGACCTGGTGTGGTGGGTCACACCAGTAATCCCAGCACTTGAGAGGTAGATTCAAGAGGATTGCTGAGTTCGAGGTTTGCTTGGGCTACACGGTGAGCTCAGGGCCAGCCTGAACTACAAAGTGAGACCCTGTCTCAAAAAAAAAAAAAAGAATCTTACTGAAGTAGTGGGACTAATACTGTTTTTCTTTTAAAAATACTTGTCAAGGGTTGCTGTAATTTGACGTTACTGTTATAATAAAAAAATAAAGGAACCTATGGCACTGTATCTCTCATTCTATCTTTTCTCTAGAATTTGAATCAATAGAAATTGTACTATTATTCACTCATACTCTTGTTCTGAAATTATACTGCAGTTCTTACTTGCTGTAAGACAATGAACATGTTAATTAAATCCTGTCTTCAGTTTCCAGATCTGTAAAATGGAAAATGTTAGTGGGTTTTTTTTAAAGCACAGCACCTATTTCATCAAAATTGAAAGTCTACAAAAATTGCTTAGAAAAGATTCAACCATAGAATCTAGTCATTTCTTAACATATTATATCATACATCTGAGATACCTGCTGATAAGTCTGATTACAAACTAAGATGTGACAGTGGCCAAACCCCACAGGATAGTGTTTTGATACATGACTCACCAGAGATGAAATTTGACTTCCTGAGTGGTCAAAAAATTATTGCCAACCTATCAAAACAGGAAATGGGAAACCTATCACTGACATGATCTAGAAAATCACTTTTCTAACCTAAACCCATAACCTCAACAAATCTGTTCCTCTGAACTGTCCCTATCCAAAACCAGATTAAATATTTTCATTCCTAATGAGTTCTGTATGAGTCACAAATCATGCTCCGTATAATGTCCATTACTATACAATCATACTAACCTCTTTAAAAAGTTTTGACTTGTTATTTCAAGCAAGATTAACTGAGGTGGCAAAGGGAAAGAAAAGGATGGGAAAGAAATACACAAAGTGACAGTCTGTCAACAGCGGCTTTTCCTAATAACTAGAAGTTGCAGATGAAGTTACAATTTTACAAAATATCTATAGGTAACATTCATGGTTTTCAAGTCATAAGACCTAGCAAGAACACAACTGTAGCAGCAGTAGCATCTTTTAAGATAAAAAACAACAATACCTACATAACATTTTAACTAGGTGTGTACTCAAACTATTTTGTGGTGACTTCCAAAGGCACACAGAAATGACAGTTAAATTATTTCCATATCGACCTAATCAGGAAAAATATCTAAATTCTTTATGAAGGGAAAAGTATTTTTGGGAAGTCAACAAATAACCTACAATGATGCTGAACTGCATGGCTCTAAAAGCGTTTGCAGAGCTGAACTTTTCAATTATATATACATAAAGATACAAAGGTATGGTCGCTTTTGACTCAATCTCATAAACAGGATTTTTTTTCCCAAAAGAAACAAATATCAACTTCTATTAGGCATCATGTAAACATATCTTCTATGTGTTCCAGAATTTTCAAGTGCCACACACATAAAGCATAACACATGAAAAGTTCATTTCATTTCTGAGACCCTAACGTAGTTTCTGGCCCAACAAGTTTCACATGAAAACACAAACATACAAACAAAATGTTTTTATATACCCGTATACATCTAGATAGAAAATGGATATTATCTTTAAATTTGGGCATATTTAGTCAAACTCAAACCCGCTCTTCAAGTTCAAAATTAATCTTTTCCTTGTACCCACTTCCATTCTACTCAAAGTTCCTTCGACGGCTCCTGGAGCAAAAGAAAGTACGAGGGTATATACGTAACCAGAATGGGTTTAACATCATGTAGGTACATCTCTTGGAAGAAGAACCAACACAAGAGTCCTGGCTTCACTGTCGACCCAAAATCTGCGAACAAGACAGTTAACGAATCTTCACTAGTAAAATGCAACTCACCTCGCAGCTCAGAGGCATAGCAAAATCGGTGGCTGTTTTTTGTTCTGCCCTTGGATTCTGCATCTGTTTCAAAGCTAAAACCTTGCTACCCTGGGAGCTTTACCTAGAGAAAGCTTGACACACAACGAAAACTATCGCGATTTAAAAGGTACCTGATGTTTTCTACTGAAGAGATTACGTAAATTTTGCCAGGTGGGACCTTTCTTGTCCTCCTTCAAACACAGGAACAGCATTAAGTTAAATCCTCTTGCTTTGAAGGGCCCTAGAGTCAACCTGCTTCTATCCAAAATTAAAAATAAAAATCTCCAACCTCACTTTTCTCTCAAAAGACTAAAACTGAATCCATGGTCCAACTCGGGAGAAAAGTAGGATGGCTTTCAAGCCGCCACACTTTCCTTCCTCATTTTCCAGGCTGATTCCAGGTTGTGGACGAACTAGGACTGACAAGGGGCTGTGGTTCCGGACCGGACCGGCCCCGACCCACGGAAGGTGGGGGGGGGGGATGAGAAGCAGCAGGAGTCTGGAGTCCGCCACGTACGGCGCCAGCGTCGGCGCGTGACGTCATCGCGTTGACGTGACTGGCGTCAGGCCGCCCCGGCACATCCTCCTCCGGCCACTCCTGCGGGGCTGTCGGCGCCGGTTGGGCGGTGTGGAGAAGGTGGGGCCGCCGGGGCCGGGCCGTGAGGAGGAGGAGCGAGCGAGCTCCGGTTGCCGGGGTCTGGGCGGTGGGCGGAGCCCTGGCTCATTCCTTAGCTCACGTCACGCACGCCTTCCCTGCCCCGCCAGCGACCTCGCCAGCGACCTCGGGAGAGGCCTGGAGGCGGCCGCGGTGGGGACCCCTGGAGGAAGGACCTCCGCGCGCGTCTTCCGGGTATCACTGCGCGAGAGCGGCGAGCTTGTGGGACGTCAGCAGCCTCAGGGAGGGCCGAAGAGGAACGCGAAAGCCATACTACTAGAGCGCTGGCTCTAAAACTGAAGCGGAGAGACGTCGGCTTTCGAATTTAGACCCTCAGCAGTGCGTGCCTCGACCTATAGCTCGTGGCTAATATGCAGCGCTGTCTCGTTCCTTAGATGCCATCGCCACATTTTTTAAAAAACTGGTAAACCAAATTTGTCATCGCACATTTTCAGAAACAATGCTTAAACGTTTAAGTATTTTGGAGAAAATGTATAACCCGAGGTTTACATGTACATTTATTGCGCTCCTACTGTGGTGTCACAGAGTCCAGTATGTCTAATTCCGTTGCTCAAAGTGCTGCACAATCGGGGGAACAATGCTTGGGACAATGCTTGGCCGCTGCTGAGCTTGCCACTTAGCTGGTGAGTGTGTGGGACCTGTGGGACCGGTATTGGTGTCGCCACTGGTGGCAGAACTAAGACATGAATGTCAAGTGCCTCATGGATATTCAGTGGATCATTAATATACATAAGGCTTAATAGTAACTGTCTCAAATACTAAGTTATAATACATATAACTTAGATGTATGTATTGTCGATCTTGGGTATGTTTTTTATAGTTACATCTCTATGCTTTACTGAATTTGTATCGTAGGTTAGTGACAAGTGTGCTTGATACATGAGTTTTGTACATTTTTATTCTATTCTATGACAGATTTGAATATGTACAAAAATACAGTCCTGAGCTTTAATGCTGGTATACTGCCCATGGTGATAAGGGGTGCTCACGATGCAGTCAAGCTCTTGATTGCTTTGCTTACTTCTAATAAGGTAGAATTTTTGTAGTGAAGTATGTTGAGGCCAACCTGGGCAATTTAGGGATAATCTCCCTCAAAATAAAAAGACCCACGGATGTAGCTTAGTGCTTCCTAAATTCAATCCCCAGTCCCACCATAAATAGTAAAGAATTTTTGGAACCATGTGTTCAATCCCAATGCCACAGGGGTAGAACCAGATCACCATACTCTAAACTGCTGTTAAAACTTTAGTAGTTTGTATTAGTACAGAATTCTTTTTGTAACAGATGCCGCAAATTGAATGGCTTGAAACAATATAAATGACTTTTGAGGAGCAAAGCCTGTCATGGATCTTAATGGCTAAAAGTCAATGTCGGTCTGTTTTCTATTAAGGGGTTTGAGAGAGAATCTACTTAAGGGCCTTTTGTAGTACCTAAGGGTCACTTGAATTTTTTTGTCTCATTTTTTTCCTCCCATCTCCAAAGCAGCAATGGTGGGTCATATATAATTGCCTCATTTCCATGTGCATGATATATTAACTTCCTAGGATACGAGGTAAATGAACAACTTCAGAGGATTATCATCTGTGCACAGCAGAGTACCAGTTGTGTCTTCTGACTGATAGTCTTAGTACGTATTGTACAAAGTGCTCAGTATATAGGAAATATTTAGAGAAATTGCAAAGTAAGTTAACAGTGTTTAGTTTCTTTAAATAAAAGATTTTTGTTGTTGCTAGAATTTAGTAGTAACAGAAACTTTAACGATATTCAAATTAGGCCTCAAGGAAAGGAAAAGTAAGAAAAAAATTAACTTATAATGGTAAAAGTTTAACAATTTAAATCAAGTCTAGAAAATCCTTTTTATTTCTAGTATCCAGGCAGACACAAAGGGAAATAAATGATGGAGGTGAAGTAAACCTGTCCCACTTCTAGCAATTCTATTCTTGAATGGCAGGCTGTGTTTTATAAAACTGCCAAAAGAAGAAACAAGAGCACTAAAAATAATTTATCCTAGAATGTTGCTTCTAGGACCTTGTCAAACTGCTCTGAACTTCTTTTGAAGTTAAAAAAAAATGAGATGGAATTATTTCCTATAAAAACCTACTTGTAGTTTTTTTGTAAGTTACACAGAAAGTCAAAGAAACAAGGAAGGCTATATAGCTCTGCTTCACATACTTGTGAGCATTTCAAACGAACGTTTATTCCCTACATTTCACAGACATTGGAAACAGGGACTAGAGAGATTAAAATAATTTTTATGAGTTATTTCATACTATAAATTTTATTCTCTATGTTTCCTGCAAATTGGAAGAGAAAATGGAAGGGATTAAGCTATTGTATTTGGAGGTTGTTCTATTCTAAATGAGGTATGTGGCTGCAGTCCTCACGTGGAGAGCTGAGACAAAGGACCGCTTGAGGCCAGAGTTTCAGCCCAACATAGGAAATTAGAAAAATAAAAGATAACATTGTGGAAATAATAGCACACTTCTTAAAGTTCTTTCTGATCCCACCAGCAGCAGAGAAGTAGTTGAAAATGACTTTGCCTATCTTTTGTATTTTTCCTGGAAGGTAACATTCTCTAGAATAGCTATGCACTCCTGTTTCCCTTTGAGTCCTGTTATATGGCAAAGTTTTCCAATTTTATGTGATTTTTTTCTACAAAATCTTGCCTGATCTTCAGAGACCTGATACATTCTGAACGAATTTAATCACATTCACAAAACAATCCCACAAAATGAGCCCTTTCTCATGTCCTACACAACCAAAAGATCAGTGTTTAATTTTATTCTTTTTAGATATAGATTATGATCTCCCTGTTCAGATATCTGACTCTCCTAGGAGTGACTGAAGGTAACCCAATCCAGAAAGTTTAAGGACTAGAGAGTTTTATCTCTGTACTCTGAACTAGGCCTACCAGATTAAGAATAAATTCATCAGCTGCTGTAGTTTAAGTTCCAGGTATATACTTAGTATGATCAGAAAATACACTGAATGGTTTACTTTTTTAAAAATTTATCATAGTAAAAGACACACTGGTATTAATCTCAACCAAAATATTCCCTCTTCCTTTGAGTACACTCATCCCATCATGCCTACTACTTATGTAGTTCTGGAAGTTTTCTTTCATGTCTTTAAAAGCTGTGACAAAATAAAGTGGATGCTCCTGCCCATGTTTGTAAAAACATACAGTATGTCCTCTACCTTGTGCACCGGGTTTGGCACTGTGTGACTTCTGGCTCTTCCTCAAGATCAAAATGACCATGAAAGGTAAGTATCAGGACGTAGAAGCAGCCACAGTGGCATTCATGAAAGAGGCTTTCCACCCAGAACTGCTTCAGAAAGTAGCAGGAACATGGGATGAGTGTGTTCAAAGTATTTTGAGGGGGATTCATGGCAATGAATCCTTTAAAAACTTCAATTTTTAAAAAATGTTCACTGTATTTTCTTTCACACTTAGTAGCTTTTTGGCAAGATGGGAAACCAAAATAAAAGACTGACAGAATTGACCACATGGAAATTTACAAATTTCTATATGATCAAATCTACCATAAAACAACCAATCAGTGACTGATGGGCAGAAAACCATATTATATTATGTTCCATAATATAATAAATAGTTAATTCCACATATGAGAAATAGTCCCTACAAACAGATAAAAAGACAGTGTAATAAAAAAACCAGGGTGGGAGATTTAGCCCAGTGGTTCCAGTGCCTGCCTAGCAACTGCATGATCCCTGGTTTGATGTCTGGTAACCACATAGAACAATACCAGGTGTGGTGACTCAGGCCCACCAGCAGTCAGTACCACATACCACAGTGCCCAGTGTGGTGGCTAATGTTTGTAATCCCAGCATTTGGGAGGCAGAGCCAGGAGGATTGCTGAGTTCGAAGCTTGCCTGGGCTACATAGTGAGTTCAGGGCTAGACTGAACTACAAAACAAGATCCTGTCTTTAAAAAAAAAAAAGAACCAAAGGGTATGAAAAACAATCAGGTGGAAATTCAGATTTTTCTTAAAATTAGGAGACAATGCTGTGGAAATGGGCACTTCTACAAACCTGTTGAGAGTAAATTTATTAGGCTTCTTAAAAGTAATCTATTAGTGGGCCGGAGGGTTAGCTCAGTGGTTCTGGCGCCTGCCTCATAAGCGCTAGGTCCTGAGTTCGATCCTCGGAAACCACATATAATGCTGGGCGTGGAGACACGCCCACCAACAATCAACACCGCATACCACAACGTTGGACGTGGTGGCTCACGCCTGTAATCCCAAGAGACAGGAGGATTGCTGAGTTCGCCGCGGCTTGCCTGGGCACCACAGTGAGCTCAGGGCCAGCCTGAACTACAAAGCTAGACCCTGTCTCAAAAAAAAAAAGCAAAAGTAACCTATTAGTTACTTTTCTTGTTGCCCAGACAAAATACCCAACACCCAAAGTTAGAGGAAAAAAGGTTTAATTTGGCTCACAGTTTGTAGAGGTTTCAGTCTATACATGCTTGCTACAAGGCAGAGCGGCCTGGCAGTTGGGCACTGCAGAAGACAAGCAGCGGCAGCAATAAACATCAAACTACAAACCACCATAGCAGCTTCCTTGTGTCCTTTTTATATTTTATTTGGCTACCCATCTTAGGGGAGATGGAAAACCAATCAGTGGACTAATTTAGTAATCACACATCCTTAATCCTAGCATCCTCAATAGCCCTCCCCTATGATTTTTTGAGGCTTTGGAGGGACCTCTAAACACAAGCCTTTACACTCAGGCTGTGACTGATATTTTCCAAATGTTACTGTCAAGGCCTTTGTCCTCGTAAATTTGTCTGACTGTGAACCTTTTTTGGTCCAAGGATATGACAAAAATAATGTCGTGTTTTTTCCTAACCTAGCCCCTCTAAAATGACTGGGAACTTCAAAGTTTTACTTAAAGTATGACTGCACTGAGAGTAAGATGCTGTGAGCAATCTAGCCGTCCATGCAGAGGTGGCGGAGGGACACCAGTGCTCAGACGTGTGAGTGAAGCCTCTTGACTGTTCTGATCCAGGATAGCTGAGGGGGCTAAGTGAATCATCTCAGTTAAAGTCGTCTATAACCAAAAGACTACCTAGCAGAACTCTCCTGAATTTCCGGTTCACAAAATTGTAGAAACGATAAATTACTGTTGTTTTAGTGTGGTTCATTACACACTAGATATCCAAAGCAAGACTATTAACATGAAAAAAGGCATATTTTTGACATGGTGAGCCTACCTTTTAAGAATCTACCCCTCCCCTAGAAATAATAATGCCATTGGAAACAATCTCTGAGGTTACTGAGTGTGGGCTGGTTGAATGCATTTGGGTACATCCATGTTTGGAATATTAATGTCATTGACATGAATTAGTTGATCTCTTGAGAGATTTTTATGATATACTGTTAAACAAAAATTCCAAATTCAAAACTATGTGTGCTATGACCCCATTTTAAAAGATTAAAATTCTATATTTATGTTTCTAGAAACTTAAAAATTTAGGTGATATTTGTAAAACTGCTCTCATTGATTTCGTGGAGGAACATACAGAGAAGTGAACCTGGAGGTTAGGGAAGACTTTTTCCTTTATTGAGTTTATTATTAAAATTAGAATTTTTGCATATGTTTATGGGTTGTCGCAAGGAAAGCAGCAAAATCTGCTTTTAATTGAAAGGAAAAACCAACAAAATAGTTAAAATAAAGAAACCCAAAGATTCCTTTTGTAAAAAACATTAATTAGATTGTACAATCAGTGGCTTATAAACCAGAAGGGGAAATCATCAGGTAATTTTCTGAGCTTTGGTAGTGTCATGGGAAACCTAACTGCGATAGCTAGGACACAAACTGGCGCTAGCCCTCCCTCACAATATGTCACAGAGATAGAATTGTGACTAATAGTAGTCTCCTATCTAGTTAGACATTTATCTTGTAGACCTAGCTTCTTTTAATTGCCTGGCTTCCTTTAGTTGCTTTGTGACGTTAAGTAACCCCCATTTAGAAGATCTCTGTTAACTCCCAGCACACCTGTGTGTAGTAAATTGTGACCTCCCAACCTTCTGCTCAGCTTCCTCTCTCTACTCACTAAACTACTAGTAACTATTTGTAACCATGGATACTGATAAGGTCCTGGGAGCAGATCTGTGGAACCTAGGATTTTAAATCAGTGTGTCTCCTCCCCGTTTCTATATAACTGTTGCAAAATTGGAATAAGGGGTCAGTCAAGCTGAGTGGGACTTGTTTCCCTCATGGCTGACCTTGGCTAGCAAATAAACTTCTTTCTTTTACCCAAGCTCCTGCGTCTCTCAAGTGCTTTCAACTCCCTTTTCCCAAAACAGTAGGGTTACCTGGTTTACTAAATGATATAGCAAGGACATCTTTGCGTGTCAAAATAGATACTGCTCATCCTCTGTCATGGCTTTACAACGTTAAATTATTTGAATATATTGTAATTTATTTGATCAACTCCTTATTGTAAGACATTTACATTGTTTCTAGTTTTTTCTAGTTATGAACAATAGTACTTATCCTTGTGTATATGTCTTGGATTGGGGATCATAGAACTAAAACTGCTAAGTCAAAAGATACACATTGCTAATCCTCTTTCTACTCTGATTGCAGCCATTTATATTTCCACCAACAGTTTATGTGGGGACCTAAAGATATATTATCTAAGGACATATATGGATAACCACTCCCTTTGTTTACAGCAAAAAGAATTTGATTATAGAGTAGCAAGTGGCATTGTTTTCATATTATTTTTCTATACAAGTAGATGCGGGCAGAACTAGAGTTATTGTGCATTCCGACACCAAAATTATTTCTACCTGGAAGTGGGAGGGATTTGGGGAGGTTAACCTGGAAGCGAGAAGACCACTGAGAATAACTTGTAAATAGCTGAATGGAGATGGAAGGGATATAAGCATGCAGTCTTTCCGGGGTGCCAGGTTAGGTGGCTTGCAGTGCCATCTTCTGGCAAAGAAGCGAAACCCCAGAGGACAACTAAAATACCCTCCAAGTCATTATCCTCCTTCAGTGTCAAATTTGAACTGGCCAGCGTCCCAAGGTTACTGCAGGTAAGGCAACTTATTAGCCTTGTAGCCTAATAGTAGGTTACTCCGGATGACACTAGTATTTCACTCCAGGAGTATCTACATATCTTTGCAAGCCCTGCCGCGAAGATACTTTAAAAAAATACTATATATACATTGTCAAACCCTTCAACATTCAATTGTAAAGACATAGAAAACCGTCTTTGTTTTTTAAAATGTCAAGTCTTAAAAATACTGTCCTACTTTATCCAAAATATATTTGGAAAGTCTTGTTTTTAAAACAAATTACGTTTTAAAACGTTATCATTAAGATTTCAAGTTTTAGAAAAAGGTCCCTTTGTGTAATACGTAAAGTTTTATAGTATGCTTACTCCAAGTTAGTTCCTACTTGCGAATACTCCATCCTCGTCTCTGCCTTACCATACTGTTTCATCCCTGCCATACCCTCTCGCCTCCCAGCAGGTGTCAACTCCGACCCGTTCCCGCGCCCGGGCGCGCTCCGGTCTCCGCTCACCTCCGCCGCGCGCGCCGACTCCGCGCATGACGTCATACGTCCGCGCCGGTGACGCGAAGGCCACGCCCCCTTCGTCTGCACTCGACCCAGGGTTTGGGGCGCTAGAGGGTGCAGTCCTCGTCCTCAAGTCGTCAGCTGTAGTTATCCTGTGCTGGAGTCTAGAGCCACTGTGGCGAGCCAGGAGGACGTGCATTCAGGTAGTCTCCCACATATTGCCGGTCCCCAGCCCCCCCGCCCCCAGGCCACTGGGGACGACCTCAGTGTGGTGGAGAGGCGGTAACAGAGGCACTCCCCCTGCTGCCACCCCCGTTTCCAAGGTGGTCAGAAACCAGTTTACTTCCTCTTAGCAGCATGGGTTTGTCTTATGGGCGCCGTGCAGGCATTACAGAGTCCAGCCTGAGGTGTTAGCCAGAGACAGGTGGCAGGTGTGAGAGTCAATTGCTCCCTTTCAGTCGGGGCTGTGAGCTGCTGATGTTTAAACAGACTTGCTTTCTCTTTCAGGATGTCATTTTCAGAATCCATGGTGCCTCTGCCTTGTTAAGTCCCACAAGAAGACCACCACATCTAGACCGATGCTTTTCGGTCATCACCGCTATTCCTACTAAAGTACCGTGTCATTGAGGTGAGTTACGCCTGGGCAGCAGTGACATGCAAAAGAGTAAAATCATACTGGAAATGAGACATCTTTAGATTTGTTTATATAGAGATTGCATGGATACTCACCTTAAGTGTGTAGAAAATACTTTCACCCCATCAAAATGTTGTCTAAAGAAGTATATATATTTCAGAGCAACCCTTGGACATTTTAAAATCTAGAGTAACAGTGGAATAAAAATAATAGAAATCTTCTTAAGGATGGGCATAAATTGCTTAAGTATCTCATCTTAATTTACCTGTATTTCAAGTAAGTAGAGAAAGTGAATAGCAGTTAACTGGTTATCCTGTTAACTTTTTAGTGATTTGGTATTTTCATATGTAAAGTAGCAAAAGTTCTACTTTAAGAGTTGATCGTAACCTTTTTCTCTTTGGGGAGGTGGTGGTGCTGAGGATTGAACACTGGGTCTCATTCACCCTAGGCAAGTGCTGTGCTACTGGGCTGTCTTCCTGCTCCCAATAACTTTTTATATGGGCTTAAAAAAAGTGATGTAATAAAATTTACTCCAAAAAGCACTGCCAGAGAAAATTATATCAGAAATATTTATGAAAGATTAAAAGTAGAATCCAATCTAAGCTAATAAACGGCCTTTTCTTATGATGCAGCAAATTGTAGAGATGATGGAGGGCAGCCAAATATGAAGAGAAGTGGTTCTTTATTTCTAGTTTAGATTTGTCTGATGTTAGAGGATCTACAGATTGATTTCATTTAGAGCTGCTTGTTCTATTTTGTGGGACAACAGGTTTTTGCACAGTAAAAGTCACTGTCGGATATTTAGTAAAGGTTTGTCCAGAGTAGCTCTTTTGAGGTCATGTTAATAATACATTGACACTGTATTCCAGTGTCTGTCTAATCTGCCTTCTAATCCAAGTCATGAACATGACACTTTTTCGTTAAGTATTTACTTGATAATAGTTCCCACTACAGAACCTCTGAATTGTGTTTGAGACAGAGAAGAAAAATAATCCCATTTTTGTTTTCTGCTTTTTTGCCTAATTCCAAATAAAGAAGATAAACTGACTCTCTCTCACAATTCAAGTTCACATGTATTGTTTGGGAGAACTGTATATATGAACTGTGGTTGTAGGCAGTACCAAAAAACTTCTGTTGCCATTCCTTTACTAATGTTTCAGGACAACCTTCCATCAAAATCTTGGAACAGCTGATGAGGGCTGAATGCCTATCAGCACGTGTTTCAGATTAAGGAAGGTACAGCTTTTCATTTATATACTCTAACATTTTCATGTGTGGTACACAAATTTAATTATGTGATACATTGCCTACTTGTGACTTTAAAGAAATTGTTAGAAAAACAGGAAGAAAGTTATTTAAATTGACTAGAGGCTTAGATAGTTTTTTGGGAACATAGGTCATACTTGAAAATAAGTTTGTTGCTATAGAAAAACTTTAAATGTCTAAGTAGACAGTTTGGAAATGGTAAATTATTCAGGGATTTAAATAGGGGAAACTTAGCTAATGTTCCTCATACTTCTATCAGATTATCAGGTTGACCGTCACATTATAGCAGTATTCATGTTCAGGTAATCTTTATTTTACTTAATGGCCCCATAATGCAAGAGAAGTAATGCTTGCAATTTGATATGCCAAAGAAAAACTATAAAGTACTGCTTTAAAAATGTAATAGTACATTAGATATCTTTAAAAAGACTACATAACTTATTCCAATATATTGTTATAATCATTGTACTTTATTTTTGTTAATGTTATACTGTACCAAATCTAGTAAATTAAACTTTATCATGGGTACTGATGTATAGAAGATACAGTATGAATGGGATCTGGTATTATCTAACATTCACTGGAGATAATGAAGTGTCCCCCATAAATAAGGGAGGATTACTATATGCCACATTTATTTATTTGTTTGTTTGTTTGTTTATGTATTTATTTATTTGAGACAGGGTCTCGCTTTGTAGTTCAGGCTGGCTCTGAGCTCACTATGTAGACCAGGCAAACCTCGAACTCAGCAATCCTCCTGTCTCTGCCTCCCGAGTGCTGGGATTACAGGTGTGAGCCACCACACCCGGCAACCACATTTATTATTTTAATCCTTTTAAAAATATACTACATACATACAAATACATACAAATTAATCCATCCCAATATAAATATTTCTGTTGTTTATAGATATTTTAGTTTGCCATTAGAAAAAGTGCTACAGAGGATAACTTTGTACACATATCATTGTCAATACATTTGGAGTTTTTTGTTTTGATTTGTTTTCATGGGAATTGGGAGCTGAACTTAGAGCCTTAGCACTGATCTACATCCCAGTCCTTTTTATTTTTATTTTTCCCAGCCCATTTAAAATGTTCTTATTTTGAGACAGGGTCCCATTAACTTGCTGAATTATCCAGCTAGACTCAAATTTGGAATCCTCCTTCCTATCCTCCCAGAGAGCTAGGGTTATAGACGTTTGACATCATACTCAGCTACATTTGAAAATAGTTATGAAATTAATTCCTAGAAATGCATTCATTGGATCAAAATGTCTGTGTTTTGTCAGATATTGCTAAATTGTTTTACTTAGTAGTGGAGCCAATATAAACTGCCACCATATTGTTTCCTTATATACCACTCTAAAAGAGTAAAATTATAAAGTTTCTCAATGTTGTCACTCTGAGGATTAAAATATTCTGTCTCTTAGGCTTTTTGTTATTGTAGTAAATTATGTATAACATAAAAGTTATCTCTTTCACTAAAACAATTCTATTTCTCTTTATAGAAGATTGGCTACTTTTGCATATTTTAACATCATTTACATCCCTTTTTGTGGTCCTTTTTATTTTTTTTCTTTTTCTTATGGTACTAGGGTTTGAACCCAGGACCTTTGCAATGAGCTACATCTCCAGCCATTCTTTCCCCCCTCACCCTGCCTTATTTGTGAGACAGGGTCTCACTTGTATTTCAGGCTGGCCCTGAGCTCACTGTGTAGCCCAGGTAAGCCTTGAACTCAGCAATCCTCCTGCCTCTGCCTCCCAAATGCTGGGATTACAGGCGTGAGCCACCACGCCTGGCATTGTGTGTAGTACTGATTGCTGGTGGGTAAGAGTCACCATGTCCATGGTTGTTGTATGTGGTTGTGGGGGATCGAACCAGGCTCTTGTGCTTGCTAGGCAGACACTGGAACCATTGAGCTGAATCTCCAGCCTCCCTTAACAACTTTTAACACAGCTCCCTAGTTTGGGCTCAAATTTAATTCTCCTGCCTGGGCCACTCAGAGTGCTGAGATTATAGACATGGACCTCCATATCCAGCTTGTTAACTTGTGACTTTATATTCTTTGTTTATTTTTGTGTTGGATTTTTTTTTTCCTGTAAATACATGTTCATTAGAAAAATGAGCCTTTGGTGATGTGAGCTTAAAAAAAAAAACTGAATTGTCATTTGAATTTGACTTATACTAATTTACACTATGCACATTTTTTTGTGTAGTCATATTAATGCCTCAAGGTTCTTTTATTTTGTGGCATATTTAAGCTACCCATTCTATGATCATAATGCATTCTCTTAGGTTTTATTTTACTACTACTATGGGTTTTAAAAAATTTTGAATATTTTACCATCTAGAATTTAGGTTGATATACAAGAAGAAGTATGTCTAGCTTTATCCTGCATGTCCATCTACTTGTCTGTTTTCTTTGAGCTATTTATTTCAAAATCCTTGTTTTCTCTACTGATTTGAAATTCCACCCTGATTATTCATCAGGTTTTAAAATTTTTGATTTCTGGATTTTCTATGATATGATTGTTTACCTTGTAGTTATTATAGATTTATAATATGTTTTGCTATCATCTAGAACAAATTTATTTTTAGTACCTTGCCTTTTCAGTATTTCTTGGCTGCTTTTTTTTTTTTTCCTGATAGAGCTGCTGCTGGTGTTGAGCCTGCTGCTGCTGCTTCCTTCTTCCTTGTTCTCTCTGTCTCTTTACTTATTTATTTATTTTTTAAAGATATCTCAGTATGTAGCTTAGACCAGCTTGGAACTCATTCCTCAGCTCAGGTTGCCTTGGACACATGATCGTCCTTAATCTCCTACCCTAGTTGTCTCAGCACTGGAATCACAGCATGATTCCACAGCGTGCCCCTTATACCTGGCTGTACTTGTTTCTTTTGTATAAATTTTGAAGTCAGTTTATCTAATCACACCCACCCTCAATGCTGTGTTTTTATTAAGGTAGCATTAAATTTAGATTGAAAATTAAAATCTTTAAGAAATTTCTTTCTTTTACTTTTTTAAATTCTTTGTTATTCCTCCTTTGTTCTTTTGTTGAATATTTTATTTTGTTTCACCTTCCAAGTTACTGATACTATCTTCTAATGTGTCCTAACTTTTATATCTGTGCTTAAGTTCTTAATATATTCTATATTTTAGTTCTAGAATATTCACTTAACCATTACACATAAATTTCAGTTCTTTTAAAAAAATTTCCCTTTTGTGCATCTTTTCTTCTTCTTTCCAGTACCATACTAATCATGGATAAAGTCCCATTTGATGACTTTATACTTTAGTTATCTGTGAGTCTTCCTACTATATTTTAGATGACTCATAATTTTTGATTGGATGCTTTGCTTGATGTAAATAAAAAGCCATAGACGCTCTGGTTCCTGTGTCTTAATGAAAGCTGTCAGTTTTGCTTTGTCAGTAGTGTTTGTATAAATGATTACTTTCAGGCATTGTTGGGATGAATCTGTTTTAGAATTTCCCTGTGCTTGCATAGCTTAGAAATGGGATGACAGGAATTTAATCACAGATATTTGGACTCCTTCCATTCTTTTTCCTCCTCTTCAGGACTATGATAGACCTGAACAAAGAATTCTTTCTTTCCTCAGCCCCAAGACTGCTACATTATGCTTGGGCTTCATTGTACTGTGGCATTTGGAAAATATTCTCAAGGAAGAGACTGGGTTGAGTACAGAATTTACTGATATGTTCCCACCTCTCAATGATTATAGCCCTTCAATTCATGTCTGTTATCATGTATTACTTAGATTTTAAATTGTTTGAGGGGTGAAGTTGCCTGATATTATCAACACTATCATGATAATAATGGAGTCACACCATTTATTATATGAACTTTTTTTTTTTTGAGACAGGGTCTCGCTTTGTAGTTCAGGCTGGCCCTGAGCTCACTATGTAGCCCAGGCAAGCCTCGAACTCAGCAGTCCTCCTGCCTCTGCCTCCCGAGTGCTGGGATTACAGGTGTGAGCCACCACGCCCGGCATTACGTGAACTTTTGCTTAATCTTTCAAGCCTTAGGTGGTGTTGCCTTTCTCAACTCTTCCTGGTATTGTCAGTATTCTGTCAAGATGCAAAAGGAGCAGTTACTTAAATGGAAGATGCTGCAACGGGGACAAATTATACATTTGGCTGCCTCTTAACAGGCTTTGGCCATGTTACTGTATCATTCCAACTCAAATCAGTGTTGAGGCTTCTGATTTTCCAATCTACTAACTCTTTTCTTCTTAAATTATAGACTGTTGGTATTAGTAATAGTGTTAAGATCTCATTATGTTTAAATTCTAGTTTTCTTAGATGTAGAAATTTAAGCTTAAGACTGAGTAGGGGTTAGCTTTTTGTTAGGTAGCTATTTTTAATTTTTTTCTTGATTCTGAATTCATCACTTTGTTATGTCATTTCTTTGGAAAACTCCAGGTCAGATAAACCTCAGATTTTGTGTTTTGAATATCCTGAATATCAGATATGTATTGCAGAGATTAAGTTTGTACTTGTGAGACCTTAAGAATACTGTAGTCAAATTGGTATAATTTTTCATTATGAGTTTTTTGGAAAATATCTACAAACTTTTATAATTTAGCTTATACCAAAACCAAATCAGATCAAGTTTCTTATTCATTTTACATGATATGTTTTTAAATATGGCTAGTATATTTTATTATCTTTTATTGGATTTGATTTAAAATTCTTTTCTAGAATTCAGTTGAAAAGTCTCTTAGCTATGAAGTAAAGCACTCAATTAAATGTGTTACAAACACTAAAAGTAAACTGTTATCTTTCATGGTTTTTTTTTATATATATTGATGCAAAAAGAGGAGTTTGTCAGTTATTAAAACTTATCTGCTCAATACCTTCATTGTTTGAAAAAGTGTCTGACTTCACATTATTTGATGTCATTTGTAATACCTTTCTTCAACAACAGGAACAGTAGTTTCCCTTCTGCTCACTGAATGTCAGAACCACAGTACTGAGCAGTATGGGTGAGAGCAAATACAGTCTCAAAGTTTCCATCTTGTTATTGTAATCCCTAGAAAGAAATTGGCCCAGTGACTAATTTTGTTTTTCCTCTGTTGGAAAAAGTCACAGTGTAATAAATATTATTGAAATAATCTCATTATGTCATTATTTAATGTAATTTGTCTTACGAAATTTAGTTTCCTATGATCAGTTTATCATGTCTTTTTTATTTTCTAAATAGCATACTGAGGTAATATAGTGAGTTTCCAAGCACTAGAGAGATCATTAAATTTTGGCTGATTCCCAGATAGCCATTATATTCTTCCAATTGATACAACTTGAGCTTTAGGTTTAGAATGACTTTTCCTTTTTAACTCATGGTGATACTTAAGTGTTATGATAATTTTTTTTCCTTATTTCTCTGATAGTTGCTAAAAACATTCTGGTTTCCTGTAGAAATTTTTTTTTTTTTTTTTGAGACAGGGTCTCACTTTGTAGTTCAGGCTGGCTCTGAGCTCACTATGTAGTCCAGGCAAGCCTCGAACTCAGCAGTCCTCCTGTCTCTGCCTCCAAGTGCTGGGATTACAGGCGTGAGCCACCACGCCTGGCACTGTGGTACGTGGTATTGTTGGCTGGTGGGCGTGAGTCTCCATGCCCAGCATTGTATGTGGTTACCGGGATCAAACTCAACTCAGGACCTTGCACTTGTGAGGCAGGCACTGGAACCACTGAGCTAAATCTCCTGTAGAAATTTTGAAATGGAATTTGTTTTAATGTTTTATAAGGCAGAGGAAAGCACTTCTCCATAAGTTTCATAAAGCATAATTGTGTCACTGATTTTGCCACAGGCCTTTAGTTTTATAGGCCAAGAATATGAATTTTGTCATTTAAGATTAAATCTTTCTTTTTTAGAAGCAAAATAAAATTAAATTTAGAATTGATGGATGAAATGAGACCATCAATTTATAAATTTAAAGTGAGAAATGTGCTAAACTGTCGCAATTTTAAAATAGTTTCCTGACAGCTTATTTTCTTCATGGATCAAACATTGGAAATTTGTTACTGTGAATGGAAATACAGAGATTAAATTGGATGAATTAAACGTTGGTTAGTTTCAGATTAACAGTGAATTTATGTATATCTACATTAATGACCATGCCAGTAGGCTGTACTGATTATTGCTTTTATAACTTTTTCTTTCTATCATTTTTTAAAGCTTTCACTACCAAGTGTATTGTGTTTTGGTATCTCATGAATTACCACTTCCTTTAAATTGCTGTTGTCAAAACTACTAAAAGCCTCAATCAGCTTGACACAGTTTTCGAATTAACCATTATAATTTTTATGAAAGACTTGCTTTAACTTTTTAAACTTTTTTTCTTATGTCTAGTATACCCATAAAGATGCCTTAGAAAAAGAAGCATGGAGAAGTATGTTAAGCTACAAAAGATTGGACAAGGTTCATTTGGAAAAGCCATTCTTGTTAAATCTACAGAGGATGGCAGACAATATGTTATCAAGGAAATTAACATCTCGGGGGTAAGTATATTTTTAATTTTGATTAAATGAGCCCTGAGCTCAGGCATGTCTCTTCAAAAATCATCCTATAACTTATTTTCTAGTTAGGCATTATTTTCAATGGAACAAGATTACTTGGTTATGTTGGGGCTTATTGTTGAAGGACTTAAAAAATATAACAGAATATAACAGAAGTGAAAATCTACCTTAATCTCAAAGCTAATTTCATAATAGTCCATAGCCTTTCTGCTTTCTTGTGATATGCGCTTAGAGTTTTATAGTTTTCTCTAGTTAGAAAAAGATACTATTTTGTAAAAATTTAGTTTGGATGTTTGAAAATATTTTTATTTATGTATTTACTTATTCTTTTTAACTTCTTGATGTATTTTGTTGATTAGACTATACTAGAACTTTTTTTAAAACTACTGTTCCTACCCAAATGTCCATCAACTGGAGAGTGGATAAAGAATATGTGGTTTTTTAATAAAATGGAGCATTATTCTGCCATAAAGAATGACAAGATTGATTCATTTATGTGCAAAGGGATATACCTGGAGGACACACTAATAAGTGAAATAAATAGATCACAGATAGGCAAATACCGGATCTTTTCTTTGATATGAGCACCTGTAGATGCAAATGAGCTCTAGAAAGTATGACAGTTTTTGTAGAATGGGAGGTTTCCAAGGGAAATTTGGTGTGGGAATGTAATGAGGGGAAGGAATAAATATGATTCAGAAAGAAAATAAAAGAGCATGTATATAGAGGGTGGGGAGGTGTGGGTGGGTAGGGATATGGGTAAAATGAGAATTAACTTCTGTCGTATATTGGTACAAATTCCCCTATGTTATGTGTGATTGTGAGATATACAAAAACTGTACTAATAAAGAATTAAAAAGAAAACTACTGTTTTCCTGATGGACTTTTAGCTTTTATCGTGGTATCTTAATTCACTTGTTTTTCCCCCTTTCATTTAAGATGTCCAGTAAAGAAAGGGAAGAATCAAGGAGAGAAGTTGCAGTGTTGGCAAACATGAAGCATCCAAATATTGTCCAATACAGAGAATCATTTGAAGGTCAGATAAATTTTGCAAGAGTTCAGAATAAGTCCTAAACCATTGATAAACTTATGAGTATTTTTAGTTATTTTCATTGTAAAGTTTATTTTATGAATACATTCTTAGGAAAAAAATACCATTTTTTTCTTCAATGCATGTATATATAAAGATCAGCTTTATTCTAGGATAATACTATACTAATTCCACATTATCTCTATGTAGTTTAACACTGACTGGTTTTATTGATGATTTTTTTTTAAAAAGCAGGATAGGGCCAGAGGGTTAGCTCAGTGGTTCCGGCGCCTGCCTCGCAAGCGCAAGGTCCTGGGTTCGATCCCCGGTAACCACATATAATGCTGGGCGTGGAGACACGCCCACCAACAATCAACACCGCATACCACAATGCCGGGCGTGGTGGCTCACGCCTGTCATCCCAGCACTCGGGAGGCAGAGACAAGAGGATTGCTGAGTTTGCGGCGGCTTGCCTGGGCACCATAGTGAGCTCAGGGCCAGCCTGAACTACAACGCAGGACCCTGTCTCAAAAAGCAAAAAAAAAAGCAGGATAATAAATATAAGAATTTCAACAAAGCAGGAACAGTCATTCACCTATTTTAAAAATTTTATCAGTACATATTTACAGTATACACAGTTTACAATCATCTTGGGGAATGGATATATGTACATACTAGAGTTTATTTCTTTTTTTTACTTCCCTTCTCCATTCTTCCTCCCCCTCGTTTCCCCATCCCAATTTTCATTGTTGTTATTAATCTTTGCTCATGTTATGCCATATAATGTTTTACATTCATTGTGGTTTCTAGGTTTCTAGTAATTAACCAAATGTTGAATTAAACTTTTAAGGACTGTCACTTCTACCACTGAGAAAGTATTCTGATTTTTAGAAAGTAGCTTTCACATTAGTATGTTTCTCTGCGTCTCATTATTACCTCATTATTGAGCTCTATTGAAAATTTTCTCATATTTTTGAACTGTGATTATTTTGAAACTATATCATGTGATCAAAATATGCTGTGAGTATTGAGGTTTTTTTTTTTTTGAGACAGGGTCTCGCTGTGTAGTTCAGGCTGGCCCTGAGCTCACTATGTAGCCCAGGCAAGCCTCGAACTCAGCAGTGCTCCTGTCTCTGCCTCCTGAGTGCTGGGATGACAGGCATGAGCCACCAGGCCCTGCACTGTGGTATGTGGTATTGATTGCTGGTGGGCGTGAGTCACCCCGCCCAGCATTGTATCTGGTTACTGGGGATCGAATTTAGGACCTTGCACTTGCGAGGCAGGCACCAGAACCACTGAGCTAAATCTCTGGCCCATATTTAGAGTTTTGAAGTCTATTACAGTAAGAGTCACATTGTCACTAACCCCCTCAATCCACTCCTTGTTACTTTGAACACACCCTATTGTTACCACTTTTTGAATCACTTCTGGAAGTCCTCTTTTCTGTGTTTACCAGGTATGATCAATAAGGCGAATACTGATGCTAAGTGCCAACCAGTAGAAAGGCAGGCTTCTAAAAATATTGTGTGTACACCATGCCTGCCTGGAAGCAGAAGGTTCTTAGTTCAGTTTCTGGTACTGAAAAAAAATGTATGTATTATGGCACATTCCCATTCACCTTATTCACTGAATCTGGCACTATGTAACTCTTGGCTATTTTCCAAAGTAAAAATGACCAAGCAAAGTAAATGTTCCAAACTGATTCAGGACATTGAGTAGCCGTAACAACAGAAAACTGAAGGTACTCATGAGTGTATTTCCAGAACTACAGTGCTTCAACCAGTGGCCCGAACTATTGTACTTTCATAAGTGGCCAGAATAATGGAGTAAGTGTGTTCAGAGGGAGAGGGAGTATCTTGAAGGGATTACTGTGATACATTTTAAAAACCTGAACATTCACCTTTCAGTCACACTTTGTATATAGCTTTATATTTAATAATACAGGAACTAAGGTAAGGCAAAACTACAAGCAATTCAAGGTGGCTCATTAAAATCCTTCAAAATATAATTCACATTATTGTTTTAAATCTTCATATGTTACAAAACAGAAAGATGATCTGGACTGAAAGTAAACCATAGTTAAAATGACTATGTTAGGGCCGGAGGGTTAGCTCAGTGGTTCCAGCACCTGCCTCGCAAGCGCAAGGTCCTGAGTTCGATCCCCAGTTACCACATATAATGCTGGGCGTGGAGACATGCCCACCAACAATCAACACCGCATACCACAATGCCGGACGTGGTGGCTCACGCCTGTAATCCCAGCACTCGGGAGGCAGAGACAGGAGGATTGCTGAGTTCACGGTGGCTTGCCTGGGTACCATAGTGAGCTCAGGGCCAGCCTGAACTACAAAAAGCAAGACCCTGTCTCAAAAAGCAAAAAAAAAAAAAAAAAAAAAAAAAAAGACTATGTTAGGTTCATATCATATGTTACTTCCAGAGTCTGAATTAGAAGTCAAATAACTTTGTTTCCAGAAGAACTAAGTATCTACTAAAATAAAACATGCTTTTAAAAATAAATGATTCAAGCCAGGGATTTAGCTCAGTTGTTTCAGCATCTGCTTTGCAAAGTCAGGGTCCTGAGTTCCTGCCCTGGTAATCACATACCACAATGCTGGGCGTGGTGGCTCATGCCCACCAGCAGTCAGTACTACATAGCACAATGTCAGGCATGGTGGCTCACGCTTCTAATCCCAGCATTTGAGAGGGAGAGGCAGGAGGATTGCTGTGAGTTCAGGGCTAATCTGGGCTACAAGTGAGCTCAGGGCCAACCTGAACTACTAAATGAATGACTGAATAATTCAATTAACACAGTATGTACTCAGTTTATTATTTTTTAAAATGGAAGTAAAATGATTTTTATCGTGTGTGAAAGAGTACAGTTTTTTCAACTCTTTTCCAAACCTTGAATGTTCTTTACCTTCTCTCACATTGATCTTTTAGTCTCTTTTTTTCTTTCACTGCTATTATTTTAATATTTTAAGTTAAAGGCTTTTGAATATATATTAACAGTTTGTATTTATATTCACTGTTTCACATACAAACATGAATAATTCAAAAAGAAAGTACATATTGCTTAGTTTTATTATTATTGTAATTTAATGTTTAAGGAATACATGTTCATGATAAATGTATTCATAAATATAGACATGAATGACTAAAAGTTAAGTTTTCTGTTCCTCTTATTCCACCCTCATTACTGCTTCTTAGGAGTAAGAATTAAGAAATCAGTGCTTATTCTTTTTTTTTTTGCTTTTTGGAGACAGGGTCTTGCTGTGTAGTTCAGGCTGGCCCTGAGCTCACTATGGTGCCCAGGCAAGCCGCCGCGAACTCAGCAATCCTCCTGTCTCTGCCTCCCAAGTGCTGGGATTACAGGCGTGAGCCACCACGCCCAGCATTATATGTGGTAACCGGGGATCGAACTCAGGTCCTTGCGCTTGCAAGGCAGGCGCCAGAACCACTGAGCTAACCCTCCGGCCCTCAGTGCTTATTCTTTACTATATTTTCTATGACTGTAGAAACATACTGTGTTAAAAGAAAATACCTTACTCTTTGCTCTGGTCTTGAACTGTAAGACCAAAGACTTTATGGCTTCAAAAACTGTGGGAATTTTGCCAGCAGCCAGCCAGCATTTCTGTGGTGGATGCTACTTGATTTTTTTTTTTTTTTTTTTGAGACAGAGTCTCACTTTGTAGCTCAGGCTAGTCCTGAGTTCACTTTATTGCCCAGCGTGGCCTTGAATGCACAGCAATCCTGCCTCTGCCTCCTGAATGCTAGGATTACAGGCATGAGCCACCATGCCCAGCATTGTGATGTGTGGTACCAGGAGTTAAACTCAGGACCTTGCGCTTTATGCCAGATGCTGGAACCACTAAGCTAAACGCCCAGCCCTACTTGATACTTTTTTTTAAAAAATCCAATTCAGATATTCTACATGAAGATACTGTCAGTTTATACAGGACCCAGTCATAGTATTAAGTAGAGTAAGTATATTAAATCGTAATTAGAAAAAAAAAAAAAAAAACCTCAGTTTTGGGAGCTTTAGGATTCCTGAGGCAGAATTACTTTTAAAAGAAGCAGAAAAAGGCCGGAGGGTTAGCTCAGTGGTTCCAGCGCCTGCCTTGCAAGCGCAAGGTCCTGAGTTCAATCCCTGATAACCACGTACAATGCTGGGCGTGGAGACTCACACCCACCAGCAATCAATACCACATACCACAGTGCCGGGCGTGGTGGCTCACACCTGTAATCCCAGCACTCGGGAGACAGAGACAGGCAGATTGCTGAGTTCGAGGCTTGCCTGGGCTACATAGTGAGCTCAGAGCCAGCCTGAACTAAAAAGTGAGACCCTGTCTCAAAAAAAAAAAAAAAAAGCAGAAAAGAAATTTAATATTGTAGTCATGATTGTAGATATTAGACAATATAAATAACTCTTCAAATGTCACTTCAAAGGCAGTATGACATTCTCACACAGCTGACTTGGGTGCTTTTTATTTTATTTTATATTTTTTGTAATGCTAGAGATGGAGCCCAGACCTTCATACATGCTAAGCACAGTGTATACTCTACCTTGATCTACACCATCAATTCCTAGAGTGCTTTATTTAAAATCCCAATAATATGCACATGGAAAATAGCACATGGGAACAAATGCAGTGCTATCAAAAACAGATTACT
>PVIC010014180.1:0-36956 GCA_004025085.1 Thryonomys swinderianus
AGCTTTTTATCTTATATGGATGGGGTAGCTATTCTCTTGCAGCAGTAACCTCCAAGTTGGCTATTTTTGTTCCTTTTCAAGGGCCAGTCCTATCTATTTTCCTATATATGTCTATCTGGCTTTTCTACCTATAATATTCCCCCCTCTGAAGAGGTACCCGAACTGCTGTGAGGGGCAAATGGGCAAAGACCGATTTAACTTCTTCAAGCTGGAGAGGGCTGTAGTTGTAGCAGCAGTCAGGGTCACTCTGCAGAGGGTCTATCTAAAGGCCCTTGATAGACTCCATGGGTTGTCATCTTAGGTTGGCATACTGTCTTGAGTCTGGAGGAGAGAAAAGTAAGAAAACAGTTAATACATGGACCAAATAGCAAGGCCAATAGTATTATAAATATGACAAATAAGTGTTTCCACTGGAAGGAACCCATAATAGCCTCCTATAGAAAGGATAAGGAGAGAATCCAGTGTTTCAGAATCTGACATAGCATCAACCTGTCGTCTGATGTCTTGAACAACAGTTGAAATATTTGTGGATGCATCAGAGATGTATACACAACATTTGGCTTTTACAATTGCACCCCCTTTGGGCTGTAGTGAAAATTTCTAGTGTCATCTGGTTTTGAAGTACAACTTGTTTTATTACCTATTACTAGATCTATAGTTATCACCATAGAGACTGTCAGAACTTTTTACTAAAACTGATTTAATACTATCAAATTATGAACATATTTTAATTCACTATTTGCATTATTGTAAACCAAAGCAACGTTTACATCCTCTCAAACCTTCTATAACTTGCTACAGACCCTCAAGTAAAGTTTTTCTTTATCTCTTTTTATACTCTGGCACAACCAGACATTTTTACTTAAAAACAAATACCACTTTTCTTTTTCCTTCTACTTACTACCAGTAAACTACCTTTCTACTTGCTTTTTGCACATTAAAACTTGCAATAACACTTTATAGTCTTTTTCCATCTCAAATCAGTATAATATTGACTTTTTGTTCCTTAGTGAGTTACAAAGCCCTGGTCAAAGCTATGAGTTTTGTTTGCTTGTACTAATGTCAGGCACAAGGAGGAACTCTCAAGCATCTGGTGTAGAGTCACTACTGCATATCCTGACTTTTTTTATCCCATTTTCTATGTAAGAGCTGCCATCACAAAAGAGAATCAGGTCAGGATTAACAAGGGGTGTGACTAATAGATCTTTTCTGCCTGCATATGAGTGCAGAATTATTTGTTTACCATCATGTCTATCAGTTTCAACTTCTTTCTTTTCCGGCAAAAAAGGTGGCAGGATTTAAGGAAGAACATGCCTTGACTTGAACAGTTGGTCCTTCTAAGAGTAAGAAAGTGACTGTCTGATAACCATAAGCTCCCTTTAGATGAAAGAAGCCCTCCCACATTATGAGTGTATATATGATAAGATCTTTACCTAATGTCAGTTTAGATGCCTCTAGCACCAAGAGCTACTGCAGCCACAGCTGAGGCATGCAGGCCATCTTTTTTCTACGAGATCTAACTCATGGATTAGGTACCCTACAGATTGTTTAGCAGGTCCTCGATCTTGCATAAGCACTCCAAAAGCTATGCTTTGCCTTTCATCAACATGTATATTGAATTTTTGTCCTGTCGGCAAGCTCAATGCTGGGGCACTTAGAAGGGCTTGTATGAGCTGTTCAAAAGCTGCCTGGGAATTGGGTTCCCAGGTTAAAGTATGGGTGTTTGCCTTTTGGGTTTCTTTTATAAGTTGATAGAAGGGTCGTGCAGTTTCACCATATCCTGCTATCAAAAGGCAACAAAAACCTGTAACTCCCAAGAATCCCCTAAGTTGTTTTAGAGTTTTTGGCTGTGGGTAAAAAAAAATTGGTTTAACTCTTTCTTTCCCCAGTTTCCAAGTTCCTTTAGATATAATAAGGCCCAAGTATTTTACTTCGGGGCTGCAAAGTTGTGCCTTAGATTTAAAAATCTTATAACCTCTATCTGCTAGAAAATTTAGCAGAGCCTGAGTGCCTTGGCTACAAAGTTCTTCTGAAGAAGCACATACTAGTATATCATCTACATATTGTAATGCTGTGACCTGGGAGTATTTAAAACATGCCAAGTCATGAGAAGGCACTTGTCCAAAGAGGTGAGGACTGTCCCTTAATCCCTGGGGAAGAGCAGTCCATGTCAACTGAGAGGCCTGACCATAAGGATTTTCAAAGGCAAAGAGAAACTGAGAATCTGGATGTAAAGGAATACAAAAGAAAGCATCTTTTAAGTCTAGTACTGAAAACCAACTAGCACCTTCTGGGATCTGAGAGAGAAGTGTGTATGGGTTCAGGACCATTGGGTGGGTTCACACTACTGCTTCATTTACTAATCTGAGGTCTTGTACTAGTCTCCAATCTCCATTAGGCTTTTGAACTCCCAGGATTAGAGTATTACATGCGCTATTGAAGACCTTAAGCAAGCCTTGCTTTATTAGATTGTCAATTATAGGCAATAATCCTTTCTTTACATCAGGCTTTAGAGGGTACTATCTCTGGTGAGGAAAAATAGTAGGATCTCTGACATGTATCTGTATTGGAGCAGCTTTAACTGCTCTGCCTCTCTTACCCTCAGTTGCCCATACCTCAGGGTTTATTTCTGATCTATAAGTGAAAGACAATGTACTTGTCCTGGATGCATATATATAATGGTATTTAAACAGGATAAAATATCTCACCCAAGAAGGGGAACTGGGCTTTCAGGCATAATCAAAACCAATGAGTGAAGAAAAAGCCATCCCAGTTACAGCCAAGGGGTTGGGAGAAATACCGAATTACCTCTTTGCCTGTGACTCCTTTCACTGAAGTATGACAGCTGGAAGGGAGACCTGGATTGGAGAGAAGGACCGAGAGAGAGGGGCACCAGTGTCCAGCAGCAGGCTTACTTCTTTTCCTTCTATGGTTATAACTACCTGGACCTCCTCTGTGGAGATGACAGTCCAGCCAGAGGGAGAGTGTAGCAAGCGCCCCGGGCCCCTTCAGTCCAGCTGGACCAGTTGATAAGAGGGGTTTGAGCCTTAGGGCCTTCACCTCAAGGGGCAGTCCACTCTCCAGTGGTCACCTTTGCAGTCAGGGCACAGTCCAGGGGGCCTCATGTTGCAGTCCCTCCTGAGGTGGCCTGGTCCTTTGCAGTGGTAGCAGGCAAGCTGAGTCATTGAATTATTCTTGGAACTCAGAGAGTTAGACCTACAGTCTATTTCTCTGAGAGCTGCAGCAAATGCTGAAGCCTTTTCTTGATCTCTTTGTCTCGTGTCTTTGGCTCCTTCCTGCTCCCTATTATAAAATGTTAAGGAGGCAATTTTCATTAAAGTCTCAAGTGAACTATCTGGACCAGAAGTCATTTTTTGTAACTTTTTTCTAATATCTTGGAATGACTAAGATTATTATTATCTATTGGCAAACATTTTCTTGTCTACATGAGAGCGGGAACCCATGTCTAGGGGAGATAAAATTTAGGGAGTCTAATTTCATTAAAGAATTTACTCCTATATGCCACGTGGAGTTCTATCTTGCTGGTAGAGAAAAGGGGTCCAACCACATAACTCGACTCGTAATGGAGGTTTATGAAAGGGTTTTCCCGGCATCGTTCAGAATGCTCTGAGGCAAAGCACATCTGGTGATCACTGGCAAGCTCTTCCTTTCACCTCACTGAGGAATTTTTAGGTATGGACAGGACGTGGAGATTCTCTCTTGATTACCCAGATGGGTGGTTGGGAGCCAGTTTCTTCTGGGGAACCTTCAGAACCCACCAAAGAGTCACCTTGGCCAAGGTTAATCAGTTGTTGTCCCAGTTTCCACTAGTTCCATGCAGTCAGAGATCTGTCTCCAAAAGGAATCCAATTGCTTATCTGGTCAACATTCCAACCGTGACTGCAAGTGAGGATTAACCAGAGGGCAACTGGAGAAACCTGTCCTCTGCTTTAATAGTGGCAGCTGCCCTAATGGTGTTTACTGGCTGTCAGAGTAACCAGTATTTGATTAAAATTCTATAAGGGAGAAAAAAAAAGACTGAAGAGATCTATTTTACGGCATTTTAAGCAACAACCCAGTAGAAACACAACATGTACATACAATTTGGAGTTTAGACCATTTTTGAAGCAAATACTAAAAACACAGACCAGGATCTATAGAATACAGTTAAACCCTATGAAGCAAAGTTAAAATTTCCAGAGAAAAACCAACCTTTTAGACCTTCTGAAGGAAAGAACTCTTACTTCCATGCAGTTATCTCGGTAGAACCTCCAATATGCCACAGGAGAGTTAAGAACTAACTCCCCACCTGAAACACAAGTTCGTGTTCTCTAAAAATTGAAGAATGAATTTTAGGAACGACAGAGGTTTGAGCAGGAAAATTTTATTGAGAGAGAAAGCTTCTGCCTTAAGAAAGACAGAAGGGGGAACCTGGAAAGTGAGAAAGCCTCATACCTCACTTTTTAGAGGGCTTTTATGGAGCAAAGCCACGAGGTGAGGAAGGTCTGAAAAAGGGTGCTACCAATAAGATTCAAAAAAGTGCACAGGTTACAATTAACCAAAGAGTACAGTAGGGAATTAACAATCAGACAGGAATTTTGACTTTGACACTTTACTGGGGAGGTGGGTTAAAGTGTCAGACCTCCCCCACAGCAAGTTGGCTCCTTCATTAGAATATCTGATGGCTTCCTATTAGAATTTTTTTTTTTTTTGAGTCAAGGTCTCGCTTTGTTCAGGCTGGCCCTGAGCTCACTATGTACCCCAGGCAAGCCTCCGTGAATGCAGCAATCCTCCTGTCTCTGCCTTCTGAGTGCTGGGATTACAGGAATGAGCCACCATGCCCAGCACTGTGGTATGTGGTATTGATTGCTGGTGGGCTTGAGTCACCATGCCCAGCATTGTATGTGGTTACCAGAGATTGAACTCAGGACCTTGCGCTTGTGAGGCAGGTGCTGGAACCACTGAGCTAAATCTCTGGCCACCTATTTGGAATTTTAATGAGCAATTTATCTTATATGGGTGGGGTAGCTTTTCTCCGGCAGCAATAACCTCCAAGTTGGATTTTTTTTGTTACTTTTCAAGGGCCAGTACTATATATCTGCCTATATATGTCTAGCTGGCATTTCTACTAAACTACTAAGGCCCAGGAAAGCTACAGGAATAAACTGCAGTTTCTCTGGCATAAAATGGGACACAGAGTGCTGGCTGTGAACTGCAATGTAGTTTCTGAAGCTGTGATGAGAGCAAAATGTTCTGAGTTCCAGGCCCTTGTTTGGTGGAGAAAGCTCCTCTTATCCCACACTCCCACTTTAGTTTCAAAGGAGTTTGCAGGAACAAACAATTGTTTCTCGGAGAAAACAAGGGCTATAGAGGGCATCGTGTAGGTTTCAATTCAGTTTCTGAAACTGTGTTTATAGCAGGACGTTCTGAGTTCTAGCTCCTTCTTTGGTGGAGAAACCTCCGGTTATCCCACTCTTTCCCATTGGTTTTAATGGAACAAGCAGTTAAACGGAGAAATAAAGCAGACAAGCTGCACTCTAGGGTGGCAGCTTCTAAAGCAAACCCTGTGCTTCTCTCACATTGGAATGTATCCATTTGAACAGTAGCTGCGGATCTCCTCTGCTTGTCCATACAAAGAGACTGATATATTCCTAAGTGGCCTTGTTTTACCTAAGGCCCAGGGAACCTAGAGGAATAAACTGCAGTTGTCTGGCATAAAAGGGGACACAGAGTGTTGGCTGTGAAGTGCAATGCTGTTTCTGAAGCTGAGATGAGAGCAAAACGTACTGAGTTCCAGCTCCTTGTTTGTTGGAGAAAGCTCCAATTATCCCACACTCTCCTATTGGTCTCACTGGAGCTTGCAAGAACAAACAGTTGTTTCTCTGAGAAAGCAAGGCCTACAGAGGGCACCATGAAGTCTTCAATTCAGTTTCTGAAACGGAGTTTACAGCATTAAATTTTGAGTTCCAGCTCCTTGTTTGGTGGAGAAACCTCCTGTTATCCCACACTCTCCCATTGGCTTCACTGCAACCAGCAGCTAAATGGATAAATAACACCAGCAAGCCACACCCTAGGCTGTTGGCTGCTAAAGCAAGAAGTGTGCTTCTTTTACGTTAGAATGTACCCATTTGAACAATAGCTGTGGTTCTCCTCTGCTTGTCTGAAAAAGAGAGCGATATATTCCTAACTGTCCTTGTTATACCTAAGGCAAAGGAAAGCTGCAGGAATAAACTGCAGTCGCTCTGGCATAAAAGGGGACACACAGTATTGGCTGTTAACTGCAATCTAGTATCTGAAGCTGAGATGAGAGCAAAATGCTCTGAGTTCCAGCTCCTTGTTTGGTGGAGAAAGCTCCTGTTATCCCAAACTCTAACATTGGTTTCAATAGAGGTTCAAGGAACAGTTGTTTCTCTGAAAAAACAAGGCATACAGAGGGAACCGGGTAAGCTTCAATTCAGTTTCTGAAACTGAATTGGCAGCAGGACATTCTGAGCTCTAGCTCCATGATTGGTGGAGAAACCTCCTGTTACCCCACACTTTCCCATTGGCTTCAATGGAACCAACAGCTAAATGGAGAAATAAAGCCGGCAAGCTGCATTTTAGGGCAGTGGTTTCTAAAGCAAGCTCTGTGCGTATCACACATTAGAATGTACACATTTGAAAAATAGCTGCGGTTCTCCTCTGCTTCTCCATGCAAAGAGAGTGATACATTCCTAAGGGAACTTGTTATAATAAAGGCCCAGGGAACCAGCAGGAATAAACTGCAGTTGCTCTATTATAAAAAGGGGACAGAAACGTTTGGCTATGAAGCACAATGCAGTTTCACAAGCTGAGATCAGAGCAAAACCTTCTGAGTTTCAGCTCCTCTTTTGAGGAGAAAGATCCTCTTATCCCACACTATCCCACTGTTTTCAATGGAGCTAGAAGGAACAGTTGTTTCTCTAAGAAAACAAGGGCTAGAGAGGGTACCATGTAGGTTCAATTCAGTTTCTGAAATGGACTTTAGAGCAAGACGTTCTGAGTTCCAGCTCCTTGTTAGGTGGAGAAACCTCCTGTTATCCCACACTCTCCCATTGGCTTCAATGGAAACAGTGGCTACATAGAGAAATAAAGGCAGCAAGCTGCACTCTAGGCCATCGGCTGCTAAACAAAGCCCTGTGCTTCTCTCACTTTAGAATGCATCCATTTGAACAATAACTGTGTTTCTCCTTTGCTTGTCAGTACAAACAGAGTGATATATTCCTAACTGGCCTTGTTATACCTGAGGTGCAGGTAACCTACAGGAATAAACTGCAGTTGCTCTGGCATAAAAGGTGACGTAGAGTGTTGGCTGTCCACTGCAATGCAGATTCTGAAACAGAGATCACAGCAAAATGTTGTGAGTTCCAGCTCCTTGTTTGGTGGAGAAAGCTGCTGTTATCCCACAATCTCGCACTAGATTCAATGGAGTTTGCACGAACAAATAGTTTTTTCTCTGTGAAAACATGGGCTACAGAGGGTACCATGTAAGCTTCAATTCAGTTTCTGAAATTTAGTTTAGATCAAGACGTTCTGAGTTGCATTTCCTTGTTTGGTGGAGAAACTTCCTGTTAACCCACACTCTAACATTGGTTTCAATTGAACCATCGGCTAAGCTGAAAAATAAAGCCGGTAAACTGCTCACTTGGCTAGGGGAATCTAAAGCAAGCCCTGTGTTTCTCTCACATGAGAATTTACTGATTTAAACAATAGCTGCAGTTCTCCTATGCTTTTCCATGAAAAGAGTGATAAATTCATAAGGGGCATTATTATACCTAAAGTCAAAGAAACCACCAGGAATAAACTGCAGTTCTTCTGGCATAAAAGGGGACAAAGAGTGTTCGCTGTGAACTGCAGTGCAGTTTCTGAAGCTGAGATGATAGCAAAATATTCTGAATTCCAGCTCCTTCTTTGGTGGTGAAAGCTCCTGTTACCTCATACTATCCTATTGGTTTCACTTGCGCTTACAGGAACAAACAGTTGTTTTCTGAGAAAAAAAGGCCTACAGAGGGCACCATGTAGGCTTCAATTCAGTGTCTGAAAAGGAGTGTAGAGGAAGACGTTCTGAGTTCCAGTTCCTTGTTTGGTGGAGAACCCTCCTGTTATCCCACACTCGCCCATTAGTTTCCATGGAACCAGTGGCTAAATGCAGTAATAAAGCCAGCAAGCTGCACTCTAGCCAGCAGCTTCTAAAGTAAGCCCTGTGCTTCTCTCACCTTAGACTGTATCCATTTGAACAATAGCTGCGGTTCTCCTCTGCTTGTCCGTAGAAAGAGACTGATATATTCCTAACTCTCCTTGTTATACCTAAGTACCAGGAAACCTGCAGGAGTAAACTGTAGTTGCTCTGGCCTAAAAGGGGACACAGAGTGTTGGCTGCAAACTGCAATGCAGTTCCTGAAGCTGAGATCAGAGCAAAAAGTTCTGAGTTCCAGCCCTTTGTTTTGTAGAGAAAGCTCCTCTTATTCCACACTCTCCCCTTAGTTTCAATGGAGCTTGTAGGAGCAGTTTTTTTCTCTGAGAAAACAAGGGCTACAAAGGTCAACATATATTATTAAATTCAGTTTATGAAATGGAGTATACAGCTAGATGTTCTGAGATCCAGTTCCTTCTTGAGTGGAGAAACCTCCTGTTATTCCACACTCTCCCATTGGTTTCAATGGAGCTTGCAGGAACAAATTGTTGTTTCTCTGAGAAAACAAGGGCTACAGAGGACACCATGTAGGCTTCAATTCATTTTTTGAAACTGCATTTACAGTAAGACATTCTGAGTTCCAGCTCTTTGTTTGGTGGAGAAACCTCCTGTTATCCCAAACTCTCCCACTGGCTTCAATGGAAATAGCTGCTAAATGGAGAAATTAAGCCAGCATGCTGCACTCTATGCTGGAGGCTGCTAAATCAAGCCCTGTGCTTCTCTCATGATAGAAAGTATCCTTTTGAACAATAGCTGCTGTTCTCCTCTGCTTCTCCATACAAACAGAGAGATATATTTCTAATGGGCCTCGTCATACCTAAGGCCCAATAAACCTGCAGAGATAAATTGCAATTGCTCTGGCATAAAAGGGCACACAGAGTGTTGCCTGTGAACTGCATTGCAGTTTCTGAAGCTGAGATGGGAGGAAAACTTTCTGAGTTCTAGCTCATTTTTTTTGGAGAAAATTCCTGTTATCCCACAGTCACCCATTGGTTTCAAAGGAGCTTGCAGGAACAAACAGTTGTTTCTCTGAGAAAACAAGGGCTACAGAGGGCACAATGTAGTCTTCAATTCAGTTTCTGAAACGGAGTGTGCAGCAAGACGTTTTCCATTCCAGCTCATTGTTTTATGGAGAAACCTCCTGTTATCTGACATTCTCCCATTAGCTTCAATGGAACCAGTGGCTAAACGGAGAAAGGAAGCCAGCAAGCTGCACTCTAGGCCAGCAGCTTCTAAAGCAAGCCCTGTGCTTCTCCACATTAGAATGTATCCATTTAAATACTAGTTCTGGTTCTTGTCTGCTTGTCCATACAAAGGGAGCAATATATTCCTAACTGGCCTTGTTATACATAAGGACCAGGAAACCTGCAGGAGTAAACTGCAGTTGCTCTTGCCTAAAAGGTGACCCAGAGTGTTGGCTGTGAAGAGCAATGCAGTTTCTGAAGCTGAGATGAGAGCAAAACGTTCTGATTTCCAGCTCTTGGTTGGTGGAGAAAGCTGCTATTATCCCACACTCACCCATTGACTTCAATGGAACCAGCGGCTAAACAGAGAAATACAGCCTTCAAGCTGTACTCTAGGCTGGTGGCTGCAAAAGAAAGACCTGTACTTGTTTCACGTTAGAATGTATCCATTTAAACAATAGCTGTGGTTCTCCTCTGTTTTTCCATACAAAGAGAATGATATATTACTAAGTGATCTTATTATAGCTAAGGCCCGGGGAATCTGCAGGAATGAACGTCAGTTGATCTGGCATGAATGGTGACAGAGTGTTGGCTGTGAACTGCAATGCAGTTTGTGAAGCTGAGATCACAGAAAAACGTTCTGAGTTCCCCCTGATCATTTGGTGGAGAAAGCTCCTGTTATTCCCTATATTCCCATTGGTTTCAATGGAGCTTGCAGGAACAAACAGTTGTTTCTCTAAGAAAACAAGGGCTACAGAGGGCAACATGTAGGCTTCAATTCCATTTCAGATATTGAGTTTACACCAAGATGTTCTTTGTTCCAGCTCCTTGTTTGTTGGAGAAAACTCCTGTTATACCACATTCTACCATTTGATTCAGCGGAGCTTGTAGGAACAAACAGTTCTTTCTCTGAGAAAACAAGGGCAATAGAGGGCACCAAGTAGGCAGCAATTCAGTTTCTGAAACTGAGTTTAGAGCAAGATGTTCTCTTTTCATCTCGTTGTTTGGTGGAGAAAGCTCCTCTTATCCCCCCGTCTCCCTTTGATTTCAGAGGAGCTTTCAGGAACAAAGAGTTGTTTCTCTGAGAAAACAATGTCTACAAATGGCACCATGTACGCATTAATTCAGTTTCTGAAACTGAGTTTACAGCAAGACTTTCTGAGTTCCAGTTCCTTGTTTGGTGAAGCAACCTCCTGTTATCCCACACTCTCACATTAGTTTCAATGGAGCTTGTAGGAAGAAACAGTATTTTCTGTATGAATACAAAGCCTACATAGAGCACCATGTAGGCTTCAATTCAGTTTCTGAAACTGAGTTTACAGACAGACGTTCTGAGTTCCAGCTCCTTCTTTGGTTGAGAAACCTCCTATTATCCCACAGTCTTTGGTTTCAATGGAGCTTGCATTAACAAACAGTGGTTTCTCTGATAAAGCAAGGGCTACTGAGGGCACCATGTATGCATCAATTCAATTTCTGAACCTGAGTTTACAACAAGAGTTTTTCAGTTCCAGCTCCTTGATTGGTGGAGAAACCTCCTGTTATCCCACATTCTCTCATTGGTTTCAGTGGAGCTTGCATTAACAAACAGTGGTTTTTCTGAGAATACAAGGGCTACAGTGGTCACCATGTAGGCATTCATTCAGTTTCTGAAACTGAGTTTTTAGTAAGAAGTTCTGAGTTAAAGCTCCTTGTTTGCTGGAGAAACATGCTGTTATCTCTGACTCTCCAGTTGTTTTCAATGCGAGCAGCGGCTAAACAGAATAATAAAGCCAGCAAGCTGCACTCTCTGCTTCCAGCTTCTAAAGCAAGCCCTGTGCTTCTTTCAAGTTAGAATTATTCATCTGAACAAGACCTGTGGTTCTCCTCTGCTTGTCCATTCAAAGAAAGTAATATATTCATAAGCGGCCTGGTTAGAGCTAAGGATCAGGCAACCTGAAGGCATAAACTGCAGTTGCTCTGGAATAAAATGGGACACAGAGTGTAGGCTGTGAATTGCAATACACTTTCTGAAACTGATATCAGAGCAAAACATTCTGAGTTCCAGCTTCTTGTTTGGTGGAGAAACTTGCAGTTATCTCTCACTCGCCATTTGGCTTCAGTGGAACCAGAGGATAACCAAGTACCAAAGCCAGAAAGCTGCACTCTAGGCTGGTAGCATCTAAAGCAAGCCCTGTGTTTCTCTCACAATGGAATGTATAAATTTGAACAATAGTTGTGGTTCTCCTTTGCTTGGCCAACGAAAGAGTGACATATTGGTAAGCAGCCTGAATAGAGCTAAGGACCAGTGAAACTGCATGAATAAATTGCAGTTGCTCTGGCAGAAAAGGGGACACAGAGTCTTGGCTGTGAACTGCAATGCAGTTTCTGAAGCTGAGATCAGAGCAAAACGTTCTGAGTTCCAGCTCCTTGTTTTGTGGAGAAAGCTCCTATTTTTCCACACTCTCCCCTTGGTTTCAATGGACCTTGAAGGAACATACAGTTGTTTCTATGAGAAAACAAGTGCTACAGAGGACACCATGTAGGCTTCAATTCAGTTTATGAAACTGAGTTTACAACAAGACGGTCTGAGATTTAGCTCCTTGTTTGGTGGAGAAAGCTCCCATTATCCCACACTCTAGCATTGGTTTCAATAGAGCTTGCAGGACAAACAGTTGTTTCTCTGAGAAAACAATGGCTACAGAGGTTACCATGTAGGCTTCACTTCAGTGCCTGTAACTGAGTTTACTGCAAGACGCTCTGAGTTCTACCACATTCTTTGTTGGAGAAACCTCCCGTCATACCACACTCTCCCATTGTTTTTAAAGGACCTTGCAGGAACAAACATTTGTTTCTCAGAGAAAAGAAGGGCTGCAGATGGCACCATGTAGGCTTTAATTCAGTTTCTGAAACTGAGTTTGCAGCAAGACGTGCTGAGATCCAGCTCCTTGTTTGCTTGAGAAACACTCTATTATCCCCCACTCTCTCTTTAATTTCAAAGGAGCTTGCAAGTACAATCAGTTTTTTATCTGAGAAAAGAAGGGCTACAGAGGGCACCATGTATGCATCTATTCAGTTTCTGAAACTGAGTTTACAGCAAGTTCTGATTTCCAGTGCTTTCTTTGGTGAAGAAATCTTTTGTTGTCCAAAACTCTCCCACTGCTTTCAGTGGAGCTTGAAGTAGCAAATGGTTGTTTGTCTAAGAAAATAAGGACTACTGAGCACACCATGTAGTCTTCAATTCAGTTTCTGAAATTGAGTTTACAGCAAGACGTTGTGAATTCCAGCTCCTTGTTAGGTTGAGAAACATGCTGTTATTTCTCAGTCTTCCATTGGCTTCAATGGAACCAGTGGCTCAATGTAGTAATATAGCCAGCAAGCTGCACTCTAGCCCAGCATCTTCTAAAGCAAGCCCTATGATTCTCTCATGTAGAATGCATCCATTTGAATAATAGCAGCGGTTCTCCTCTTGTTTTCCATACAAAGACTGTCATATATTCTGAAGCAGCATTTTTATAGCTAAGGATCAGGGAACTTGGAGGAATAAACTGCTGTTGCTCTGCCATAAAATGGGACACAGAGTGTTGCCTGTGAACTGCAATGCGGTTTCTGAAGCTGAGATCAGAGCAAAATGTTTTGAGTTCCAGCTCCTTGTTTGGTGCAGAAATATCCTTTTATCCCACAGTCTCTCATTGGTTTCAACAGAGTTTGCAGGAGCAAACAGTTATTTCTCTAAGAAAACAAGGTCTACAGAGGGCACCATGCAGGCTTCAATTCAGTTTCTGAAACTGAGTTTACAGGAAGATGTTCTGAACTCCATCTCCTTATTTGGTGGAGAAAGCTCCTGTTATCCCACACTCTCCCATTGTCTTCTGTGGAGCAAGTGGCTATACCAAGAAATAAAGGTGGCAAGCTGCACTCTAAGCTGGAGGGCTCTACAGGAAGCACTTTGCTTCTTTCACTTTAGAGTGTATGCATTTAAACAATAGATGTGTTTCTCCTTTGCTTCTCTATACAAAGAGAGTGATATTGTCTTAAGTGGCTCTATTATACCTAAAGCCCAGGGAACATGCTGGAATAAACTGCAGTTGCTCTGGCATAAAAGGTAACACAGAGTGTTGGCTCTCACCTTCAAGACAGTTTCTGAAGTTGGGATCAGTGGAAAACGTTCTGAGTTCCATCTCACTGTTTGGTTGATGAAGCTCCTGTTATTGCACTGTCTCCCAGTTTTTTCAATGGAGCTTGCTGGTACAAACTGCTGTTTCATGGGAAAACAAGGGCTAGAGAATGCAGCATGTCACAGTCAATACCGTTTTTGAAACTGAGTTGAAAGCAAAATTTCCTGATTTCCAGCTCCTTGTTTGGTGGAGAAACCTCCTGTTATCCCACAGTCTCCCATTGATTTCAACAGTTATTTCCCTGAGAAAACAAGGGCTCCAGAGGGCACCATGTAGGCTTCAATTCAGTTTCTGAGATGTAGATTATAGCAAGACATTCTCAGTCCAGCACGTTGTTTAGTGAAGAAACCTCCTGTTATCCCACACTCTTCCATTGGTTTCAATGGAGCATGCATGAAGAAACAGTTTTTTTCTCTGAGAAAACAAGGGCTACTGAGGTCACCATATAGGCTTCAATTCAGTTTTGGAAAAAGAGCTTGCAGCAGGACATTCTGAGCTCCCGCTCCTTGTTTGGTGTAGAACCATCCTTTTATCCCATACTCCAACTGTCTTCAATGGAACTAGCAGCTAAACAGAGAAATAAAGCTGGCAAGCTGCACTATAAGGCAGTGGCTTCTAAAGCAAGCCCTGCACTTCTCTCAGATTACAATGTATCCATTTGAACAATAGCTTCAGTTCCCCTCTTTTTGTTCATACAAAAAGCGTGATAAATTCCTAAGCAGTCTTCTTATACATAAGGCCCTGGGAACCTGCAGGAATAAACTGCAATTGTCTTGGTATAAAGGGAACATAGAGTTTTGGCTGTGAACTGCAATGCATTTTATGAAGGTGAGATCAGAGCAAAACATTCCGAGTTCCAGCTCCCTCTATGGTCAAGAAAGCTCCTGTTATCCCACACACTCCCATTGATTTCAGTGGAGCTTGCAGGAAGAAACTGCTCTTTCACTGGGAAAACAAGGCCTACAGAATCCCACTTGTTGACTTCAATGCAGTTTCTGAAACTGAGTTCAAAGCAAAATGTTCTGATTTTCAGCTCCTCATTTTGAGGAGAATCCTCCTGTTATCCCACACTCTCCCTTTTATTTCAATGGATTTTCAGGAACAAACAGTTCTTTCTGTGAGTAAACAAGTACTAAAGAGTGCAGCATGTATGCTTCAATTCCATCTCTGAAATGGAATTCACAGCAATACTTTCTGAGTTTCAGCTATTTACTTGGTGGTGAAAGCCCGTTTTCCCACACTCTCCCTTTTGTTTCAAAGGGGCTTGCAGGAACAAACCACTATTTCACTGGGAAAAATATGGCTACAGACTGCAGCATGCTGGCCTCAATTCATTTTCTGAAACTGAGTTCAAAGCAAATCGTTCTGAGTTCCAGCTCTTTGCTTGGTGGAGAAACCTCCTTTTTTTGTCACATTCTCCCATTTTTTACAATGGAGCTTGCAGGAACAAAGTGTTGTTTTGCTGGGAAAGCAAGGGCCACATAGAGCAGCATATAGGCTTCTATTTATTTTCTGAAACTGAGTTCAAAGCAATATGATCTGAGTTCCAGCTCCTTCTTTGTTGGAGAAACTTCCTGTTATCGCACACTCTCCCTTTGGCTTCAGTGGAACCAGCAGCTAAATGGAGAATTAAAGCCTGCAAGCTGCACTCTATGGCAGCTGCTTCTAAAGCAAGCCCTGAGCTTTTCTCAGATTATAGTGAGTGCATTTGAACAATAGCTGTGGTTCTCCTCAGCTTGTCCATACAAAGAGAGTGATAAATTCCTAAGCGGCTTTGTTATACCTAAGGCCCAGGGAACCTGCAAGAACAAACTGTAATTGCTCTGGCATAAAGGGGACACAGAGTGTTGGCTGTGAAGTGCAATTAATTTTCTGAAGCAGAGATGAGAGCAAAACATTCTGAGTTCCAGCTCCCTCTTCGGTCGAGAAAGCTCCTGTTATCCTACACACTCCCCTTGATTTCAATGGAGCATGCAGGAACAAACTTCTGTTTCACTGGGAAATCAAGGTCTACAGAATGCAGCTTGTTGGCTTCAATGCAGGTTAAGAAACTGAGTTCAAATCAAAACGTTCAGAGTTAAACCTCCTTGTTTAGTGGAGAATCCTGCTCTTATCCCACACTCTGCCTTTTATTTCAATGGATTTTGCATGAACAAACAGTTGTTTCTGTGAGAAAAGAGACTACAGAGTGCAGCATGTAGGCTTCAATTCAGTTTATGATACTGAGTTCACAGAAAAAGTTTCTGAGTTCCAGGTCCTTGCTTAGTGGAGAAAACTCCTGTTATCCCACACTCTCCCTTTGGCTTCAATGGAACTTGCAGGAAGAAACACTTGTTTCTCTGAGAAAACAAGGGCTACAGAGTGCAGCATGTGGGATTTAATTGTGTTTCTGAAACTGAGTTCATAACAAAATATTTTGAGTTCCACCTCCCTGTTTGGTGGAGAAAGCTTCTGTTATCCCAGTCTCTAACATTGAATTGAATGGAGCTTGCAGGAAGAAACTGCTGTTTCACTGGGGGAAAAAAGGGTGCAGAATGCAGCATGTAGGCTTCAGTTCAGTTTCTGAAATAGAGTTCACAGCAAGACGTTCTGAGTTCCACTTCCTTGTTTTGTGGAGAAATATCCTGTTATCCCACACTCTCCCATTGATTTCAATTTAACTTTCAGGAACCAGCAATTTTTTCTCTGAGAAAACGAGGTGTACAGAGTGCAGCTTGTAGGCTTTAATTCCATTACTGAAACTGAGTTCACACCAAAACGTTCTGAGTTTCAGCTCTTTGCTTGGTGGAGAAAGACTCTGTTGCCTACACTCTCCCTTTGGTTTCAGTGGTTGCTTGCAGGAACAAACTGATGTTTCGCTGGGAAAACAAGGGCTACAGATTACAGCACAGAGGCTTGAATTCAGTTTATGTCACTGAGTTCACTGCAAAACGTTCTGAGTTCCAGGTCCTTGTTTGTTAGAGAAACCTCCAGTTAGCCCACTCTCTCCTATAGGCTTCAGAGGACCCTGCGCCTGAACAGACAAATAAATCTGGCTAGCTACACTCTAGGCCAGAAGCCTCTAAAGTGAGCACTGTGCTTCTCTCATGTTAGAATGTATCCATTTCAACAGAAGATGCAGTTGTCCTTTGCTTGTCAATAGAAAGAGTGTGATATTTCCTTAAGAGGCCTACTTATACCTATGGCCCAGGGAACTTGCAGAAATAAACTGCAGTTGATCTGGCATAAAGGGCACATAGAGTTTTGGCTGTGAATTCCAATACATTTTCTGAAGTTGAGATCAGAGCAAAACCTTCTGACTTCCAGCTCCCTCTTTTGTCAAGAAAGCTCCTGATATCCCACACACTCCCTTTGATTTCAGTGGATCTTGCAGGAACAAACTGCTGTTTCACGGCAGGGAAAAAAAAGGGCTACAGAATACAGTTTGTCATCTTCAATGCAGTTTCTGAAACAGAGTTCTAAACAAAACATTCTGATTTCCAGCTCCTTGTTTGTTGGAGAATCCTCTTGTTATCCCACAATCTCACTTTGATTTAAATGGATTTTGTGGGAACAAACAGTTGTTTCTGTGAAAAAACAAGGGATAAAGAGTGCAGCATGTAGGCTTCAATTCAGCCTCTGAAATGGAATTTACTGCAAAACTTTCTGATTTCCAGCTATTTAATTGGTGGAGAAAGGCCGTATTATCCCACTTTCTCCCTTTGGTTTCAATGGACCTTGCAGGAGCAAACCACTGTTTCGCTGGAAAAAATATGGCTATAGACTGCAGCATGTAGGCTTCAATTCAGTTTCTGAAATTGAGTTCAGAGCAAATCATTCTGAGTTCCAGCTCTTTGCTTGGTGGAGAAACCTTATTTTTTGCCACACACTCCAATTTTTTACAATGGAGTTTGCAGGAACAAAGTGCTCTTTCACTGGTAAAACAAGGGCTACAGAGTGCAGCATGTAGGCTTCTATTCATTTTCTGAAACTGAGTTCACAGCAATATGATCTTAGTTCCAGCTTCTTGTTTGTTGGAGAAACCTCCTGTTATCCCACACTCTCCCATTGGTTTCAATAGAGCTTGTAGTAACAAACAGTTGTTTCTCTGAGAAAACAAGGGCTACAGAGTGCGGCATGTATTATTCAATTTAGTTTCTGAAACTGAGTTCATAAGAAAACGTTCTGACTTCCACATCCCTGTTTGGTGGATAAAGCTCCTATTATTCCAGTCTCTAACTTAGATATCAATGGAGCTTACAGGAAGAAACTGCTATTTCACTTGGAAAACAAGGGTACAGAATGCAGCATATAGGTTTCAGTTGTGTAACTGAAATGGAGTTCACAGCAAAACGTTCTGAGTTCCACCTCCTTGTTTAGTGGAGAAACATCCTGTTATCCCATACTTTCCCATTGATTTCAATTTAGCTTGCAGGAACGAACAGTTGTTTCTCTAAGAAGACAAGGCCTACTGAGTGCAGCATGTAGGCTTCAATTCCATTATGGAAACTGAGTTCACAGCAAAACGTTCAGAGTTCGAGCTCTTTGTTTGGAGGAGAAATCCCCTGATGCCCAACTCTCCCTTTGGTTTCAATGGTGCTTGCAGGAACAAACTGCTGTTTCGCCGGGAAAACAAGGGCTACAGACTGCAGCATGTAGGCTTCAATTCCATTACTGAAACTGAGTTCACACCAAAACGTTCTGAGTTCCAGCTCTTTGTTTGGAGGAGAAATCCCCTGATGCCCAACTCTCCCTTTGGTTTCAATGGTGCTTACAGGAACAAACTGCTGTTTTGCTGGGAAAACAAGGGCTACAGAATGCAGCATGTAGGTTTCAATCCAGTTTGTATAACTGAGTTCACAGCAATACATTCTTAGTTCCAGCTCCTTGTTTGCTTGAGGAACATCCTGTTATCCCACACTCTGCCTTTCACTTCTAAGGAGCAAGTGGCTAAACAGAGAAATAAAGCCGACAAGCTACACTCTAAGCTGGTTGCTTCCAAACCAGCACTGTGCTTCTCTCACGTGAGAGTGTATCCATTTGAACAATAGATGCGATTCTCCTCTGCTTCTCCATACAAAGAGAGTGCTATTTTCTTAAGTGGCCTTGTTATACCTAAGGCCCAGGGAACCTGAAGGAATAAACTGCAGTTGCTCTGGCAAAAATAGAGGACACAGTGTTGGCTGTGAAAAAAATGCAGTTTTTGAAACTAAGATCAGAGCAAAACGTTCTCAGTTCCATCTCCCTGTTTGGTCAAGAAAGCTCCTGTTATACCCCCACTCCCATGGTTTTCAATGGAGTTTGCAGGAACAAACTGCTGTTTCACTGGGAAAACAAGGGCTACAGAATGCAGCTTGTCAACTTCAATGCAGTTCTGAAACTGAGTTCAAAGCAAAATGTTCTGAGTTATACCTACTGGTGTAGTGGAGAATCCTTCTGTTATCCCACAGTCTCCCTTTGATTTCAATGGATTTTGCATCAACAAACAGTTGTTTCTGTGAGAAACCAAGAGGTACAGAATGCAGCATGTAGGCTTCAATTTAGTTTATGATACTGAGTTCACAGCAAAAGGTTCTGAGTTCCAGCTCCTTGTTTGTTAGAGAAACCTCCTGTTTGCCCAATCTCTCCTATTGGCTTCACAGTACCCTACGCCTGAATGGAGAAATAAAGCTGGCAAGCTGCACTCTAGGCCAGAGGCTTCTAAAGCAAGCACTGTGTTTCTCTCATGTTAGAGTGTATCCATTTGAACAATAAATGTGGTTCTCCTCTGCTTGTGAATAGAAAGAGAGTGATATTTTTTTAAGTGACCTTGTTATACCTAAGGCCCAGGGAACCTGCAGGAATAAACTGAAGTTGCTCTGGCATAAAGGGGACACAGAGTTTTGGGTGTGAACTGCAATGCATTTTCTAAAGCTGTGATCAGAGCAAAACGTTCTGAGTTCCAGCTCCCTGTTTGGTTGAGAAATTTCCTGTTATCCCTCACACTCCCATTGATTTCACTGGAGCTTGCAGGAACAAACTTCTGTTTCATTGGGAAAAAAAGGGCTACAGAATATAGCTTGTCAGCTTCAATGCAGTTTCTGAAACTGAGTTCAAAGCAAAATGTTCTGAATTAAATGACCTGGTTTAGTGGTGAATCCTTCTGTTATCACACACTCTCCCTTTGATTTCAATGGATTTTGCAGAAACAAACAGTTGTTTCTGTGAGAAAACAAGGGCTAAAGAGTGCAGCTAGTACACTTCAATTCAGGCTCTGAAACAGAATTCGCAGCAGAACTTTCTGAGTTACAGCTATTTACTTGGTGGAGAAGGCCCCTGTTATCCCACACTCTCCCTTTGGTTTCAATGGAGCTTGCAGGAACAAATTGGTGTTTCGCTGGGGAAAATATGGCTACAGACTGCAGCATGTAGGCTTCAATACATTTTCTGAAACTGAGTTCAAAGCAAAAAGTTCTTAGTTCCAGTTCTTTGCTTGGTGGAGAAACCTTTTTTGCCACACATTCCTATTTTTACATTGGAGCTTGCAGGAACAAAATGCTGTTTCTCTGGGAAAATAAGGGCTACACAGTTCAGCAGGTAGGCTTCTACTCATTTTCTGAAACTGAGTTCACAGCAAAATGATCTGAGTTCCAACTTCTTGTTTGGTGGATAAAGCTCCTGTTATCCCACTCTCTAACACTGATTTCAGTGGAGCTTGCAGGAAGAAACTGCTGTTTCTCTGGCAAAACAAGGCTACAGAATGCAGCATGTAGGCTTCAATTCAATTTCTGAAATGGAGTTCACAGCACAACGTTTTGAGCTCCACCTCCTTGTTTGTTGGAGAAACATCCTGTTATCCCACACTCTCCCATTAATTTCAAATTAGCTTGCAGGAACCAACAGTTGTATCTCTGAGAAAACAAGATGTACAGAGTGCAGCATTTAGGCTTCAATTCCATTACTGAAACTGAGTTCACAGCAAAATGTTCTGAGTTTCAGCTTCTTGTTTGTGGAGAAACCTCCTGTTATCCCACACTCTCCCTTTGGCTGCAATGGAGCCAGCAGCAAATCAGAGAAATAAAGCCGGCAAGCTCCACTCCAGTCCAGAGGCTTCTAAAGCAAGCACTATGCTTCTGTCACATTAATGTGTATACATTGAACAACAGATGCAGTTCTCCTCTGCTTCTCCGTAAAAACACAGTGATATTTTCCTTAGTGGCCTTGGTATACCTAAGGCACAGGGAACATGAAGGAATAAACTGTAGTTGCTCTGGCACAGAAGGGGACACAGAGTGTTGGCTGTGAACTACAACACATTTTCTGAACCTGAGATCAGAGCAAAAGTTTCTGAGTTCCAGCTCCTTGTTTGGTGCTGAAACTTCCTTTTTTTTTTTTTTTTTTGAGACAGGGTCTTGCTTTGTAGTTCAGGCCGGCTCTGAACTCACTATGCAGCCCATGCAAGCCTTGAACTCAGCAATCCTCCTGTCTCTGCCTCCCTGCTACTGGGATTACAGGTGTGAGCCACCATGCCCGGCTGAAACCTCCTTTTATCCCGTACTCTCACATTGGTTTCAATGGAGTTTGCAGGAAAAAACTGTTTTTTCTATGGGAAAAGAATGTCCACTAGTGCACCATGGAGGTTTCAATTCAGTTTCTGAATCTGAGTTCACAGCAAAACGTTCTGAGTACCAGCTCTTGTTTGGTGGATAAACCTCCTGCTATCCAACACTCTCCCTTTGGCTTCAATGGAGCCAGTGGCTAAAAGGAGTAATAAAGCCGGCAAGGTGCATTCTAGACCAGAGGCGTCTAAACCAAGCACTGTGCTTCTCTGACTTTATAGTGTATCCTTTTGCACAATAGATGCGATTCTCCTCTGCTTCTCCATACAAAAGGAGTGATATTTTCCTAAGTGGCCTTGGTATACCTAAGGCACAGGGAACCTGCAAGAATAAACTACAGTTGCTGTGGCATAAAATGGGACAACAAGAGTTGCCTGTGAACTGCAATATAGTTTCTGAAGCTGAGATCAGAGCAAAACTTTCTGAGTTCCAGCTTCCTGTTTGGTGGAAAAAGCTACTGTTATACCACACTCTCACATTGGTTTCAGTGGTGCTTCCAGGAACAAACTGCTGTTTCACTGGGAAAATAAGGGCTACAGACTGCAGCATGGAGGCTTCAATTCAGGTTCTGAAACTGAGTTCACAGAAAAACATTCTGAGTTCTAGCTCGTTGTTTGTTGAAGAAACTTCCTGTTATCCCACACTCTCCCTTTGTTTTAAATGGAGCTTACAGGACAAACAGTTGTTTCTCTGAGAAGACAAGGGCTACAGAATGCAGTATGTAGGCTGAAATTCAGTTTGTGAAACTGATTTCAGAGCAAAACGTTCAAAGTTCCTGCTCTTTCCTTGGTGGAGAAAACTCCTGTTTTCCAACACTCTCCCTTTAGCTTCAGTGATGCCAGTGGCTAAATGGAGATATAAAGACTGCAAACTGCACTCCTAGCCAGAGGCTTCTAAGCAAGCATTCTGCTTCTCTCACGTTAGAGTGTATCTATTTGAACAATAGATGTGGTTGTCCTCTGCTTCCTCTTACAAACAGAGTGGTATTTTCCTAAGTGACCTTTTTATTCCAAGGCACAGGAAACCTGCAGGAATAAGCTGAAGTTGCTCTGGCATAAAAGGGGACACAGAGTGTTGGCTGTGAACTGCAATGCAAATTCTGAAGCTGAGATCAGAGCAAAATGTTCTGAGTTCCAGCTCCTTTTATGGTGGAGAAACCTCCTGTTACCCCACTCTCTCAGATTGCTTTCAATTGAGCATGCATGAACAAACTGTGGATTCTCCGGGAAATCATGGGCTACAGAGTGCAGCACGGAGGCTTAAATTCAGTTTCTGAAACTGAGTTCACAGAAAAATGTTCTGAGTTCCAGCTCCTTAGTTGGAGGAAAAACCTCCTGTTATCCCACACTCTACCTTTGGCTTCAATGGAGCCAGTGGCTAAATGGAGAAATATTGCCCTCAAGCTGCACTCCAGGCCTGAGGCTTCTAAAGCAATGACTGTGCTCCTGTCACGTTATTGTGTACCCATGTAAATAATAGATATGTTTCTCCTCTGCTTCTCTGTACACACAGTATGATATTTTCCTAAGTGGCTTTCTTATACTTAAGACACAGGGAAACTAGCAATAAAATTCAGTTGCTCAGGCATAAAAGGGGACACAGAGTTTTGGCTGTAAACTGCAATGCAGTTTCTGAAGCTGAGATCAGACCAAAACTTTCTGAGTTCCAGTTCCTTGTTTGGAGGAGAAACCTCCATTTATCCCACACTTTCACTTTGGTTTCAAAGGAGATGGCAGGAACAAATCCCCCCCCCCCCTCCGGGAAAATAAGGTCTATTAGTGCACCATGGAGGCTTCACTTAAGTTTCTGAAACTGAGTTCACAGCAAAACGAAATGACTTCCAGTTCATTGTTTGGTGTAGAAAACTGTTATCCCACTCTCTGCCAATGGTTTCAAAGGATCTTACAAGAACAAAGAGTTTTTTCTCCAGGAAAACAAGGTCTACAGAGTGCAGCATGGAGGCTTCAATTCAGTTTCTCAAACTGAGTTCACAGCAAAACGTTCTGAGTTCCAGCTCCTTGTTTGTGGAGAAACCTCCTGTTATCCCACACTCACCCATTGGCTTCAATGGAACCAGCAGCTAAAAGGAGAAATAAAGCCAGCAAACTGCACTCCAGTTCAGAGGCTTCTAAAGCAAGCACTATGTCACATGAATGTGTATACATTTGAACAACAGATGCAGTTCTCCTCTGCTTTTCCATACAAACAGAGTGATATTTTCTTTTGTGGCCTTGGTATAACTAAGATACAGGGAATGTGCAGGAATAAACTGTAGTTGTTCTGGCATACAAGGGTACACAGAGTATTAGCTGTTAACTGCAATGCAGTTTCTGAAGGTGAGATCAGAGCAAAACCTTCTGAATTACAGCTCCTTCTTTGTTGGAGAAACCTCCTTTTACCCCAGACTCTCTCATTGCTTTCTATTGAGCTTGCAGGAACAAACTGTTTTCTCCGTGAAAACAAAGGCTACACTGTGCAGCCTGGAGGCTTCAATTCAATTTCTCAAACTGAGTTCATGGCGGAACATTCTGAGTTACTGCTCCCTGTTTGTTGGAGAAACCTCCCATTATCGTACACTCTCCCTTTGGCTTCTATGGAGCCAGTGGCTAAAAGGAGAAATAAAGCTGGCAATTTGCACTCTAGACAGGATGCTTCTAATGCAAGCACTGTGCTTCTCTCACATTAGAGTGTGTCAATTTGAACAATAGATCCGGTTCTCCTCTGCTTCTCTGTATAAAGAGAGTGATATTTTCTTAAGCAGCCTTATTATACCTATGGCCCAGGGAACCTGCAGGAATAAACTGCAGTTGCTTTGGCAAAATATGGGACACAGAGTGTTGGATGAGAACTACAACGCACTTTCTGAAGCTCAGATTAGATCAAAATGTTCTGAGTTTCAGCTCCCTTTTGGTGGGGAAAGCTGTTGTCACCCCACACTATCTCATTGCTTTCTACTGAGCTTGCAGGAACAAACTGTTGCTTCTCCACAAAAACAAGGACTACAGTGTGCAGCATGGAAACTTCAATCCACTTCCGGAAACTGTGTTCACAGAAAAATGTTCTGAGTTCCAGCTCCTTGTTTGGTGGAGAAACCTCCTTTTATCCCACATTCTCACTTTGGTTTCAATGGAGCATGCAGGAACAAACTGTTTTTTTCTCTGGGAAAATAAAAAGATAAGGCTCTGCATTGCTTGCCTCAGGAAAGATGGCACTATTTGCCTATGGGGTCTTTTGGTGCCACAAGCCAAGACAGCATGTAGTAGCAAACTGTTGCTGCCTTGGCACAAAAGCAGAGAGAGGCAGGGAGTGGTGTTCAAATCAGTGTCTGAAACTGAATCCACAGACTCACAGTCTGAGTTTCAGGTATTTGTTTGGGTGAGAATCCTCTGTTGTCCCAGCCAGTCACATACGCATGAATGGAGCATGCAGGCAAATGCAGAAATCAAGATGGCAAAGTGCACTCCTAGACCAGATACTTCCTGAAGACACCATTGTGCACCTTTCCATCCAGAGTGTGTGCCTTGAAACAATAGATGTAGTACTGCACTGCTTGCCTAAAGAAAGAGAGTGTGATTTGCCTAAGAGACCTTGCTCTCCCACAGTGCTAGGAAGTATATAGGAGCAAAATGTTGCTACCCTGGCACAAATAGGCACAAAGCCGGCAGGAAGAAGAGTTTAATGCAGTTTCTGAGTCTGAGTTCACAGCCACATCGTTCAAATTCTAGGTCTTTGTTGGGCGTTGAAATATCCAGGTATCTCAGCCACTTGAAGCCCTTCAATGGAGCCTGCTAGCAAACGCAGGCCAAAAGCCTGCAAACTACAATCCTTGCCTGCATAGTTTCTGAAGCTGCTGCTGTTTGCCACTCGCTCAACACTGTATATATTGGAACACTAGGTACTGTCCTGCACTGGTTGCCTGAAATAAAAGTGCTATTTGCCTAACCAGTCTTGTTCTCCCACTGGCTTTGGAAGCATGGAGGAGCCAACTATGGCTGCCCTGGCACAAAAAGGACAGAGCGAGCAGGGAATAGTGTTCAACTCAGGTTCTGAAACTGAGTTCACAGCCAAACACTTTACGTTCCAGGTCTTGTTTTGGTGGAGAAACCTCCTGGTATCCCAGCCACTCCCAGGTGCTTTAAGCAAGACTGTGGGCAAAAGAAGAAATCAAGCGAACAAACTGCACTCCTAGTCTAGATACTTCCTGAAACCACCAAAGTGTGTCCCTGTCTCTCCAGATTTTATACATTTCTAAGATACATATGCATCTATACTGCTTGCCTGAAAAAGAGAACGCTGTTTGCCTAAGAGGCATTCTTTCTCTGTGAACTAGGAGGAACATAGGAATCAGCTGTTGCTTCTCTGGCAGAACTGCATATAGAGCAGGCTGGGAATAGAGTTCAACTCAGTTTCTGAAATGGAGATTGCAGCAACATGCTCTAAAATCAGGGATAAACCTCCCGTTGTCCCAGCCACACCCAAGGGTTTGAATGGAGCCTGTGTTCAAATGCAGCTATAAAGTTGGAAAACTGATCCCCTAGGCTGATGCTTCTTAATCTAGCAAGGGTGTCTCCTGCTTCAGAGGGTATCCATTGGAACAATAGATATTGTTCTGCAAGGCTTTTCTGAAGGAAGAGGGCACTATTTGATAATAAGCCTTCTGGCCCCTCTGGCCCAGGAAACATGTAAGAGCCAAATGTTGCTTCCCTGGCACAAATAGGAACACAGCAGGCAGATAATAAAGGTCTACTCAATTTCTGAAACTGAGTTCACATCCACACGGTCTATGTTCTAGCTCTTCATTAGGGGGAGAAACTTCCTTTTAGTCCAGCCAGTACCAGGTGCTTGAACAGAACTTGCAGGCCAACAGGGAAATCAAGCCAGAAGACGGTACTCCTAGGCCAGATCCTTTCTAAAGTGACCCCTGGGTGTTCCTCACTCCAGAGTGTAACCACTGGAACCATCAATGCAATTCTGCACTGTTTGCCTCAAGAAGAAGAGCACCATGTGCCTAAGAGGCCTTGTTCTCCCACAGACCTAGGAAGCAAGTAGGAGCACACTATTGCTACTCTGGCACAAATAGGCACAGAGTGGGCAGGGAGTCTAGTTCCACTAACTTTCTAAAAGTGAGGTCACAGCCACATGGTCTAAGTTCCAGCTCATTGTTTATGAGACAAAGCTCCTCTGTTCCCAGACACTCCAATGTGCTTGAATGGAGCCTATGGGCAAAAGCAGAAATCAAGCAGGCAAACTGCACTCCTAGGCTGGATACTTTCTCAAGCTGCCACTGGGAGGGTCACACGCTCCACTCTTTATCCCTTGAACATTAGCTATTGTTCTTCACTGCTTGCCTGAACAAGTAGAGCTATATTTGACTCACAGGCCACGTTCTCCTACAGATATAGGAAGCATATAGGCACAAAATGCTGATGCCTTAGCAAAACTTGGCAAAGAGGAGACAAGGCATACATTTCCACTCAGGTTCTTAAACAGAGTTTGCAGCCACACAGTCTAGGTTTCAGATCTTTGTTTTTCATGGAAACCACCTGCTGTCCCAGCAAGTCCCATGCACTTGAATGGAGATTGCAGGAAAATGCTGAAATCAAGGTGGCAATCTGTACTCCTAAGCCAGATACTTTATGAAGCCACCACTGTGTACCTCTCACTCCAGAGTGTATCCATTGGAACAATAGATATAGTTCTGCACTGCTCACCTGAAGAGAGTACTACATGTCCAAGAGCAATTGTTATCCCAAAGGCCTAGGAAGCATGTATGAGCAAACTGTTGCTGCCCTGGCACAATTGCACACAGAGCAGGCAGGAAGTGCAGTGAAACACATTCTGAAACTGAGTTGACAGCCACAATATCTATATTCCAGGTCTTTCAGGGAGAACGCTCCTGCTATATCAGCCCCTCCTAAGTGCTTGAATGGAGCCTGCGGGCAAAAGCATAAATCAATCTGGAAGCTGTGCTCCTAGGATGGATACTTGGTGAAGAAGCCACTGGGTGTCACTTCATGCAGAGTGTACCCACTGGAACAATAGATACCATTCTGCACTGCTTCCCTTCAGAATGACAGCACTGTGTGCCTAAGAGGCCTTGGTCTCCTACAGGGCTAGGAAGCATTAGGAATAAACTGTTGTTCCCCTGCCAAAAACCACACAGTGCAGGCAGGTAGTATGGTTCAACTCCATTTCTGAACCTGAGGTCCCAGCAAAATGGTTGAAGTTTGAGCTCTTTGGTTAGGGTTCAAATCCCTAGTTTTCCAGACAGTCCCATGTGCTCAAATGGAGCCTGTGGGCAAACGCAGAAATCAAGCCAGCAAACTGCATTCCTAGGCCAGACACTTCCTAAGGCCCCCACTGGCATCTCTCTCTTTCTCTCTCACTCTGCAGTGTATCCAATGGAAAAATTTATATGGTTCTGCACTGCTTGCCTGAGGAAAGAGAGCACTATTTACCTAAGAATCCTTTTTGTGCCACAGGCCAAGGCAACATGTAGTCCCAATTGTTGCTGTTTGGCACAAAAACACACAGAGCAGCAGGGAGTGGTGTTCAAATCAGTTTCTGAAACTGAATTCACAGCCACACAGTCTGAGTTTCAGGTCTTTGTTTAGGTGAGAATCCTCTGTTTTCCCAGCCAGTCACATATGCATGAATGGAACATGCAGGCAAATGCAGAAATCAAGATGGCAAAGTGCACTCCTAGACCGGATACTTCCTGAAGATACCAGTGTGCACTTTTCCATCCAGAGTGTATGCATTGGAACAATAGATACAGTAGTACACAGCTTGCCTGATGAAAGAGGGCATTGTTTGTCTAAGGGGCCTTGCTCTCCCACACTGCTAGGAAGCATATAGGAGCAAAGTATTTCTATCCAGGCACAAATAGGCACCGAGCCAGCAGGAAGAAGAGTTTAACTCAGTTTCTGAATTTTTGTTCCCAGCGGCACTGTCTAAATTCTAGGTCTTTGTTTGGTGTTGAAAAGTCCAGGTATTTCAGCCTCTCCCAAGTCCTTCAATGGAGACTGTGGGCAAATGCAAAAAAAAAAAAAAAAAAAAAGAGCCTGCAAACTACAATCCTTGCCTGGATAGTTTCTGAAGCTGCTGCTGGGCTTTACTCACTCCACAGTGTATATATCGGAACACTAGGTACTGTCTTGCACTGCTTGCCTGAACAAAAAGAGCACTATTTGCCTAAGAGGTCTTGTTCTCCCACTGGCCTAGGAAGCATGGAGGAGCCAACTATGGCTGCCCTGGCACAAAATGGACAGAGCAAGCAGGGAGTAGTGAACAAATTAGGTTCTGAAACTGAGTTCACAGTGAAATGCATTATGTTCCAGGTCTTGGTTTGGTGGAGAAACCTCCTGGTATCCCAGCCACTCTCAAGTACTTTAAGGGAGTCTGCGGGCAAAAGAAGAAATCAAGCCAACAAACTGCACTCATAGGCTGGATACTTCCTGAAACCTCCAAGGGGTTTCCCATTCTCTCCAGATTTTATACATTTTTAAGATAGATACGGATCTACACTTCTTGCCTGAAACAGAGAACACTGTTTGCCTAAGAGGCCTTCTTTCTCTCTGTTCTAGGAGGCATGTAGGAGCCAACTGTTGCTGTCCAGGCACAACTGGGCACAGAGCAGGCAGGGAATAGAGTTCAACTCAGTTTCTGAAATGGAGTTCACAGCCACACACTCTAAATTTAGGGACAAACCTCCTGTTGTCCCAACCACACCCAATTCTTCAATGGAGCCTGTGTTCAAATTCAGCTATCAAGTTGGCAAACTGTTCCCCTAGGCCGGATTTTTTTTAAGCCAGCATGGTGTCTCCCGCTCCAGAGTGTATCCATTGGAACAATAGATATGGTTCTGCACAGCTTTCCTGAAGGAAGAGGGCACTATTTGATAATAAGCCTTCTGGTCCCTCAGGCCCAGGAAACATGTAGGAGTCAAATGTTGCTGCCCTGGCACAAATAGGCACACAGCGGGCAGATAGTAAAGGTCTACTCAATTTCTCAACTAAGATCACATCCACACAGTCTGTGTTCCAGCTCTGTGTTAGGGGGAGAAACTTGCTATTAGCCCAGCCAGTACCACGCGCTTGAACAGACCTTGCAGGAAAACAGGGAAATCAAGTGAGAATACTATACTCCTAGGACAGACACTTTCTGAAGTCGCCCCAGGGTGTTCCTCACTCCAGAGTGTATCCACTGGAAGCATAGATATGATTCTGCATTGTTTGCCTGAAGAAAGAGAGCACTGTGTGACTAAGAGGCCTTGTTCTCCCACAGGCCTAGGAAGCATGTAGGAGCAAACTATTGCTACTCTGGAACAAATAGGAAGAGAGTGGGCAGGGAGTCCAGTTCCACTAACTTTCTGATAATGAGTTCATAGCCACACGGTCTAAGTTCCAGCTCTTTGTTTATGAGACAAAGCTCCTTTGTTCCCAGACATTCCCTTGTGCTTGAATGGAGCCTGTGGGCAAAAGCAGAAATCAAGCAGGCAAACTGCACTTCTAGGCTGGATACTTTCTCAAGAGCCCCTGTGGGTTACACGCCCCAGAGTGTATCCCTTGGAACAATAGGTACTGTTCTGCACTCCTTGCCTGAAGAAGTAGAGCAATATTTGCCTCACAGGCCTCGTTCTCCCACAGACATAGAAAGCATGTAGGAGCAAAATGCTGATGCCCTAGCAAAAATAGGTAAAGAGCAGACAGGGCATACACTTCAAGTCAAGTTCTGAAACAGAGTTCGCAGCCACATGGTCTAAATTTCAGATCTTTGTTTGGCATGGAAACATCCTGCTGTCCCAGCCAGTCTGATGTACTTGAATGTAGATTGCAGGCAAATGCTGAAATCAAGCTGGTTCTCTGTACTCCTAAGCCAGATACTTTATGAAGCCACCACTGTGCACCTCTCCCTCCAGAGCATATCCATTGGAACAAGAGATATAGTTCTGCACCACTCCCCTAAAGAGAGCACTATGTGCCTAAGAGCAATTGTTATCTCATAATCCTAGGAAGCGTTTATGAGCAAACTGTTGCTGCCCTGGCACAATTGCAGAAAGAGCAGGCAGAAAGTACAGTGCAACTCTCATTCTGAAAGTGAGTTGACAGCCACAAGTCTATAATCCACATCTTTGTTTGGGGGAGAAGGCTCCTGCTATACCAGCCACTCCCAAGTGGTTGAATGGAGTCTGCAGGCAAATGCATAAATCAATCCAGAAGCTGAACTCCTAGGACAGATACTTGGTGAAAAAGAAAATGGGCATCACTTGCTGCAGAGTGTACCCACTGGAACAATAGATACCATTCTGCACTGCTTGCCTTAAGAATAACAGCGCTGTCTGCCTAAGAGGTCTTGTTCTCCTATGGGCCTAGGAAGTGTTAGGAACAAACAGTTGCTGCCCTGCGACAGAAATGCACAGTGCAGGCAGGTAGTATAGTTCAACAACATTTCTGAACCTGAGTTCCCAACAAAATGTTCAAAGTTCCAGCTCTTTATTTAGGTGTCAAATCCCTAGTTTTCCAGCCACTCCCATGTGCTCAAGTGGAGCCTGTGGGCAAACACAGAAATCAAGCCAGCAAACTGCACTACTAGGCCAGCCACTTCCTAAGGCCCCCACTGGCATCTCTCTCTCTCTCTCTCTCTCTCTCTCTCTCTCTCTCTCTCTCTCTCTCTCTCTCTCTCTCTCCAGTGTATCCACTGGAAAAATTGATACGGTTCTGCACTACTTGCCTGAGGAAAGAGAGTGCTATTTGCCTAAGAAGGCTTTTCATGCCACAGGCTGAGGCAGCATGTAGTAGTATTATAGGCAGAAAATCCAGCTAGACATACGTAGGCAGATAGATAGGGCCGGTCCTTGAAAGACTTGGCAAAAAGAGAATCCTTCTGAAGGTGAACACCATCAATGAGAAACTACACTCCCAGATAGCAGTGACCTGCAGACCTCATTCTCCCAGGATGGAATGTCAAAATCCAGATCCAGCCCCTCCCTGGAATGCAACTATTGCAAATTGTCCAAAATGTGGGCCAGGACTTTGACCCACCTGGAGGCATCTCCAGAGAAGCAAGAGCTTCTAGGGCTTAATTTCTCATTGGACCCTGTTCAATCAAAAAGTTGTTGAAGTAGATATGCTTGTCATTTACCCATTGGTTAGTCACGCTTTTCCCATTTCTTTCAAATCTTATTGGAAGCCCCTACTGTACTCATTGGCCAATTGTAACCCATCTACCTTTTTTAATCTTATTGGTAACCCACTATTTCACACCTGCCTCACCTCGTGGCTTTGCCCCATAAAAGCCCTCTAAAAAGTGAGGGAAGGTGGTTACCCAATTTCCTGGTTCCCCTTCTGTCTCTTTTAAGGCAGTAGCTTCTCTCTCAATAGAATTTTCCTATTCAAACCTGCTTCATTCCTAAAATTCATTCTTCAATTTTTAGAGAACACAAACTCACATTTCAGGTGGGGAGTTAGGCCTTAACTGTCCTGCATCATATTGGAGGTTCCCCTGAGATAACTGCATGGAGGTAAGAGTTTCCTTTCCTTTAGAAACTCTAAAAGGTTGGTTTTTCTCTGCAAATTGTCACTTTGCTTCATAAGGTTTAACTTTATTCTACAGATTATGGTCCTTGTTTTTAGTATTTGCTTCAAAAATGGTCTAAACTCCAAATTGTATGTACATGTTGTGTTTCTACTGGGTAGTTGCTTAAAATGCTGTAAAATAGATCTCTTCAGGCTTTTTTTCTGTACCTTATAGAATTTTAATCAACCAGTGGATACTCTGCCAGCCAGTAAGTGCCACTAGGGCGGCTGCCACTCTTAAAGCAGAGGACAGGTTTCTCCAGTTGCCCTCTGGTGAATCCCCACTTGAAGTCATGGTGGAATATTGATGAGATAAGCAATTGGATTCCTTTCGAAGACAGATCTCTGATTGCATGGAACTAGTGAAAACTGGGGCCACAACAGAGGAACTCTGGTCAAGGCGACTCTTTGGTGGGTTCCGAAGGTTCCCCAGGAGAAACTGGCTCCCGACCACCTGTCTGGGTTATCAAGAGAGAATCTCCACATCTTGCCCATACCTAAAAACTCCTCAGTGAGGTGAAAGGGAGAACTTGCCAGTGATCATGAGATGTGCTTTGCCTCAGAGCATTCTGAACAGTGCCGGTAAAATCTTTTCATAAGCCTTCATTATGAATTGAGTTATGTGGTTGGACCCCTTTTCTCTACCAGCAATATAGAATTCCATGTGACATATAGGAGTAAATTCTTTAATGAAGTTAGGCTACCTTAATCTTGCCTTCCCTAGACATGGGTTCCATCTCTCACATAGACAAGAAAATGTTTGCCGATAGATAATAGGCTTGAAAACTTTGACTGTGGATTTAAACTTTAGATTTTCTCTTTGATAATAGTCAGGTGACTTCTTTCAGGGAGCCAAGTTAAAGACTTAAAACAACTGTCTGCCTGACCTGTATATGTGTGTTCACATGATAGATAAAATAGAACTCTAGATAGCCTTTCTCTTCCTTCAGGTGCATGTAGGAAGTTGATAAGGGTGTCTTTACTGACTTGTGGACTATCACTAAAATTATGAGTTTCAAATGATCAACAGGCTTGAGATGAGACCGACGAGGGATACCAGCAGAGGACAAGGCTTAAACGCTTAAGCATCAGAGATACAAAGTCTGCCATCTAGCGCTGGTGCAGGGCAGACTTTGGTCCAAACTGAACTACTCCCTCAGCCTCTTCTCATCAGGGCCTTACCCAAAATGACTAAAAATCTAATAGTATGCTTCAGAGCTCTTTCTGCCTGGGCCCAAGGCAGAAGTCTCTGACCAACTATTTCTAGATGTGATCTCCTACAAGAGTGTCCTGATTCTGTTCATTAACCTAAGCCCCACTCTTTCAGAAAAACAACAAGCAGTGAGTTGAATCTTTTAGTTTCATCTTATTCCAGTTTATCAGTAACAGCACTAAATAGTACAGTCTAACGCACACTAATAATGGTTCAGAAAGGCATATTTTACATACCTCCAGTTCGCCAAGGCAGGCACTGGATGGAATACAGTCTGAGCACCCTAAAAGTGCTCACCAGTGTAAGGGAGTGAATTCCCAGGAGAAAATAAGGTCAAGTGCTGGTAAGGGTAGCTAATTCCAATCTGACTTATTTTCTGAGTTTCTTCTCTTCAGTCAGTCGCTACCTACCCTGGAGTAGAACCTCCAGTTTGCCTGCAGTGGCATTGGATGAGGTACAATAAAACAGAAACTGATAAGGCACCATGTTTCTGTTGCAGATGGGGAATTCCATATCTGAGTCCCTTACTCCCTTGGAATGTGTTCTTAAATACTGGAAAATGTTCGATTCTCACTTGCTGAAGAAGAGCAGCTTAATATTTCTCTGCACCTGTACATGGCCTACTTACCCCCTAGAGCCAAGATGGAAAAAAGAGGGAAGTATTAATTATGACACTATTTCACAACTAAGATTATATTGTAATGAAAAGGGACAATGGACAGAAGTACCATATGTTGAAATCTTCTTTGCATTAAGGAATAACTCCTACTTGTGTTCAAAATGTAAATGTGAGCCTCAAGAAAGCCAAACAGTTCTGACCTCTATGGATGAGGTTCCCCACCCTCATCCTTTAGAATCTGAGGGCAAAATTTCTAAGGATACTCTAGTTAAGATACAATCTACTGAGGTAGAAATTTCTAATATAACAGCTACTGAATCTCTACCTACTGAGACAAAAGATTTTCCTACTTGACCTGTGGAGCCTGAAATTCCTCCTCCTTATCCTCCAAGGTTTGAGAGTAAGGCAGCCATAATACAACCCTCCACTGGGATGTATCCATCTTTATCTCAAGCTCCTCTAGGACAATACCCCTTACAAGAGGTAGACAATGTTTTTCCACGTGGTCATGTCCACGTACCTTTTTCTCTTCACGACTTAAAACAAATTGAGCAAGACTTAGGAAAGTTCTCAGAAGATCCAGACAGGTACATTAAGAATTTTAGATGACTTGTTCAAATTTTTGCATCAGGCTGGAAAGATGTGATGCTAATTCTGAATCAGACACTTACTCATGGTGAGATACAAGCTGCAACACAGGCTGCCATTAAGGTTGGAGATTAATATCGCATAGTACATTAAAAGTCACCAGCTGAAAGGCAGCCAGGAGAGCTAAAAATCCCTACTGGAGCACAAGTTGTTCCTACACAGGACCCTCACTGGCCTGATAATCAGGTAGGAGACTGGTATAGGAAGCACCCATTTTACTGCATTATTGAAGGCTTAAGAAGGAGCAAAAATAAGGCAGTCAATTATTTTAAGTTATCAACTATCCAATAGGAAGAAAAAGAGCACCCCTCAGTTTTCCTAGATCTCTTATGAGAAGCCCTGATGAGGTATACATCATTAGCTCCTGACTCGATAGAGGGACAAATTGTTCTTAAAAACAAGTTTATTACTCAGTCAGCCCCAGATATTAGAAGAAAGTTACAAAAAAAATGGCTTCTGATCCAGATAGTTCACTTGAAACTTTAATGAAAATTGCCTCCTCAACATTTTATAATAGAGAGAAGGAAGGAGCCAAAGACAGAAGACAAAGAGATCAAGAGAAGGCTTCAGCATTTGCCTCAGCTGTCAGAGAAATAGACTCTGGGTCTAACTCTCAGGGTTCCAAGAAGAATTCAACGACTTGGCTTGCCTGCTACCACTGCAAAGAACCAAGCCATCTCAGGAGGGACTGCAACAGGAGGCCCCCTGGACTGTGCCCCAACTGCAAAGGGGACCACTGGAGAGCGGATTGCCCCTTGATGTGAAGGCCCCAAGGTTCAGACCCCTCTCATAAACTGGTCCAACTGGACTGAAGGGGCCCAGGGCCCTTGCTACATTCTCCCACTGGCCAGACTGTCATCTCCACAGAGGAGCCCTGGGTAGTTATAACCATAGAGGGAAATGAAGTAAGCCTGCTGCTGGACACTGGTGTCTCTCTCTTGGTCCTTCTCCCCAATCCTGGCCTCCCTTCCAGCTGTCATACTTAAGTGAAGGGAGTCACAGGCAAAGAGGTAATTCGCTATTTCTCCCAACCCTTAGGCTATAACTGAGGTGGCTTTTTCTTCACTCATTGCTTTTTGATTATGCCTGAAAGCCCAATTCCCCTTCTTGGATGAGATATTTTATCCTGTTTAAATACCATTATATATATATATATATCTCCAGGACAAGTACATTGTCTTCCACTTGTAGAATAGAAATAAACCCTAAGGTATAGGCGACTAAGGGTAAGATAGGCAGAGCAATTAAAGCTGCTTCAGTACAGATACATGTCAGAGATCCTACTATTTTTCCTCACCAGAGACAGTACCCTCTAATATCTGAGGTTAAAAAAAAGATTATTGCCTATAATTGACAATCTAATAAAGCAAGCCTTGCTTAAGGTCTTCAATAGCGCATGTAATATTCCAATACTGGGAGTTCAAAAGCGTAATGGAGATTGGAGACTAGTACAAGACCTCAGATTAGTAAATGAAGCAGCAGTGCCAATCCACCCAATGGTCCTGAACCCATACACTCTTCTCTCTCAGATCCCAGGAGGTGCTAGTTGGTTTTCAGTACTAGACTTAAAAATGCTTTCTTTTTTTTAATTGAATTCTTTATTGGTACAATTTATATACATCTCAAAAACACATATAACATTGGGAAATTTGTACCAGTATATGCCACAAGTTAATTCTCATTTTTACCCATATCCCTACCCACTCCCCCCTCCTCCCCCCTTTATACATGCTTTTTTATTTTCTTTCTGTATCATATTTATTCCTTCCCCTCATCACATTCCCACAGCAAGTTTACTATAGAAATATTCCACTCTATAAAAGCTGTCCTACTTTCTAGAACTCATTTGCATCTACCGGTGTTCATGCCAAAGAGAAGATCCGGGAATTGTCTATCTGTGATCTATTGATTTCACTTATTAGTATATCCTCCAGATGTCTCCATTTGCACCTAAATGGATCAATCTTGTCATTCTTTATGGCGGAGTAATACTCCATTTTGTAAAAAAACCACATGTTCTTTATCCACTCTCCAGTTGATGGACATTTGGGTTGTTTCCAAGATTGAGCTATCACGAACTGAGCTGCTATGAACAAGGGTGTACATCTGTCTTTCCAATGTCAGTTTTTTAAGTTCTTTTGGGTATATTCCTAGCAGGGGTATAGCAGGGTCAAATGGGACCCGTAGTCCTAGTTTTCTGAGAAATCTCCACACAGATCTCCACAATGGTTGCACAAGTCTGCAATCCCACCAACAGTGTAGAAGGGTTCCCTTCTCCCCACAGCCACGCCAGCATTTATCGTTGGTTGACTTTGTGATCACAGTCATTCTTTGTGGACTGAGGTGGAATCTCAATGTTGTTTTCATTTGCATGTCTCGAATGACCAGAGATGTTGAGCATTTCTTCATATGTTTCTTGGCTGCTTTGATTTCTGCCTCTGAGAAGTGTCTGTTCATTTCAGTTGCCCATTTTTTAATTGGGTCTTTAAACTTGGGGAGGCTGATCTGTTTCAGTCCTTTATATATTGTTGATAATAGCCCTTTGTCTGATACACAGCTAGTAAAGATTTTTTTCCCATGTTGTTGGTTGTCTTCTAGCAGTGCCAGCGAATTCTTTGGCTGTGCAGAAGCTTTGCAGTAGGATGAGATCCCATTTGTTGATTCTTTCTGCTAGTTCTTGTGCTAGGGAGGTTTTATTCATAAAGTCTCTGCCTAAGCCAATGTCTCCAAGAGTTTTACCAAGCCTGTTTACCAGCAGGCTTATTGTTTCTG
>PVIC010014181.1:0-36954 GCA_004025085.1 Thryonomys swinderianus
GAGGAGAGGAGAGGAGAGGAGAGGAGAGGAGAGAAGGGAGAAAAAGAAAAGAAAAAAGAAAAGAAAAGAAAAGAAAAGAAAAGAAAAGAAAAGAAAAGAAAAGCTTCCTATTGAAAGTGTAAGGCAACAGGATCATTGTCATGTAGTAACAAAAACTTTATTAAAACTGTCTCTTGCTGTTATATGATGAAAATTACACGTAGCTGATGAAATTATTTAAGTAACAAAAGATAATTCCAAGGAAGTGGTGCATGCAGATGCTTCCCGATTTCTTCTTGATACTTCTTGGAGTGAATGGAGGAACTTTAAAAGAATAACAGAGCACAGACCCTGAAAATATTAAATCTAAGTATAGATTTTTTTCTAGATAACTACTCTCTTTTTAAAAATCATAAGTCCTTGTTTATGACTAGGCCTTAAAAGAGACTGTTTAAACACAGACTTTCTGTCGACAACTGCCTATCCTGACCCGAGTGTTGTCTGACACATGAAGTTATATGATTAGTACCAATAAAATCAATTTAAAAAAAAGATTGGCTCATCCAAAGAGCTCCTGTCCTTAGATGAAGGAGATATACATGAAACTAGACTCCCCATGGTTGAGTACCCTGCTGCCTAAACAAATCCCTTGGATGTCCAGTGACCCTATTCCTAGAATGTTGCCGTTTCTTGTTCTTGAATACAACACTTATAATCCTCTATGACTGGTTTAGTCGGGATAGAATGGATTTTTTGTGGATATAATGAATATTTTTTGATATCAAATGGAGAATTATTAGACCACCTTCTCAGTGAGAACCAACTTTGAAAAACAGCCACGAAAATAAATAATGAAAAGGGGTAAACTTTCAAGCACTTCATCTAATTTCTAGTCTTTATAAGAAATAGAGATATAAGACTATCTTTTCGTACAGTATGGCTATGATCTTGAAAGTAAATCCACTAGAAGTTGATGTCAGTATGATCTAGGTAAAAGGCTTGAGAAGAGGTCAGTTTGATGCCTATAGACACCTGTGTTACTTGTGAATGCACATGGTAAGATGACGTAATAGAAACGTGGGGAATGTGCACGAGCAGAGAAAGAGATTCACTCGGGCTGCCACAAGAGCCAGCGTGTTTCTCAACCCTATAACTTTATACTAGAAAAATATTCCTTTCTGTGCCCACTGTTTCCAGCCTTACTTGTCTTGATGTCTGGGTTATCGTGGGTGCATTATTTTCCCTAAGAAATGCAATGATTCTGCTAACCCTCAGGTTGAAGCGGCTACTTGGACACTTTGATCTCATGCTTGTGAATGAACAGGCAAAAAGAGACCAATAGTACTGATTGGAAAGATAAATATTTTAAGGACAATATGTAGTTGCTATTAAGCAAGGAAATTAACAAGGAATATATGTGGAATACAGTAATAATCTGTCTTGTGACTAATAAATGGAAAGCTAAAGCCCAGTCCCATCAGGTAGATATTCACAGCCTTCAGAAATAAAGGTTTGGCTACCCCTCTAAATGAAGAATCTTGATTAGCTGAAACAAGGAGGCCAAAGAAAAAGAAATAAGTACCAGAATAAGTGATTATATAGGCTAGCTATAAATACATGGTCAGCTACAAAGATAAGGATTTATGCAAGAGTTGTGGTTATTTCTTTTTAATTTTGATGTGGTCTGAATATATTAACTAAATTTTTTCTTTCCTGTCTCTTTACCTTATCAAACAAGATGTTGTATTAACATTCTGTATATTTTACAATACTTACGTCACAGAATCTCAGTAAGAATTGTAAATGAGTATGAATGTTTTTACTGAGACCTCATATTAAGTCTGTACACAACTTTAGTAAGTTTTTTATTTTATGTAGAACAATTGTATTGAATGAAATTATTTCTTTACTACTGTCATTGAGAAAGTAGCTGTGGTTTCTGCTTATATGTGTGCCTAGGAGGCTGGCAGCAGTTAACTATAATATCTCAATCTTGTATCAATGTGGGTAGGCCCAAGTGAATTCCTGAGAATCTCCTTTCAGGTAGATTTCCAGTTAGCATGGAATATAAGGGAGTTTCTTCTTCTTCTTCTTTTTTTTTTTCTTACTTTAAATGGAAGAATGGTAGCAAGAAAATACTGATTGGTAGCATTTATAGACTATCTTATCCATGCACTTTGCACAAAACTTTAGTGCAGATGTTGCTGAAGAAATTTTTCAAACCTAATTAAACTGCCAAGTTTATTTTAAGTTAAAAAATAGAATTTATCCTGGTTAGGTCTGAATAAATAGGGAAAAGGCCTATAATTAGGAAAAGGCTCTCCCTGTAATTAATGTCTAAATTATAGACAAACTTCAGTTTCTTTCTCTTCACTGGCATCTTTCTTTCTTGGCTGCTTGCCTATAGATTTTGACACTTAGCCAGTTCATACACATACACACATACATGTGCACACACCCATTTTTCTATTGGTCCTGTTCTTTTGGACAGACTCTTACTGATACAGAAAGATACATTTCTCTGAGGGTCCCTTGCAAATACCACATGTACACACTATAAGAAAGAAATATCACACAGTGCATTTGCTTCAGAGAAGTGTTAGATAGAAGCACAAGGAAAATACTTTCCTTGCAGAAAAAGCATCATAAACACCAAGTTTCAGCAATGCCAAAACGTGATACCAAGCGATACAGTCTTCCATTCTTGCCAGCTTGGCCCACTGGTGGTACATGTATGACTGGAGTCCCTACTGGGCAGCTTGCCCTAGCGGAAAGAGGGCTACAGACATGCATGGGTAGTCATGTAAATAGCCCCAGAGATTCAAGCCACCCAGAAATGAGACACATAGATTGTGCCCCCATTGTGAGCGCGTATGTTCATTGACGCTGTGTGCTGCAGCATCAGGGGTCTAGTAGTGATGAAAACGGCACCGTCATGGAGTAGTCCTATGATGTCATTATTCCTGTGTCCCTGACCATTTTGTATGGCAACCCTACAGTGTCGCAAAGGATCCATGAGTTTGACTATTTATGTTTCTCTTCTGAGTTAGTGAGATTTCAGTTTCTTTTCCTTATTTCTAAATAAATCAGTCAGGAGATTATCATATTTCTTTTCCTTAAGTTATCTTATTTTTAAAAATTGTAACTTAATTGTTTACTAATGCTTTTTGGTTTTTTTTAGAAAAATTATTTAGTTCATTCTTATTTATTTAGCAGAGTGGTTAAATATAAAAACTCTAAAATCAGATTACTTGAGTTTGAATACATTCTCTAAATTGTATCACCATAGAGACCTATCACACAGCACTGAAATGTCAAGTTTTTGGGCTTTTCCATTTCGAGAATTGGGGTAGCTGTAGTACCTAACATAAATTGTAATAAGCTATTATTTTTTTTCTGGTACTGGTAATTTTAAACTCATGACCTTGAATTTGTCAGGCAGGCACAGTGCTACTGAGCTAAATCCCCGGCCCCTGAATTTTAATCTCAAAATAGAAATAAATTACTTTTTTGTTATTTGTCTCTAATTGTTTATTGAATATCTGCTGTTATATTATTACATTGATACTGAACATTTTCTGAAGGATACTTCATACAATTCCATTATACTCCAATGTCCCAAATACTATAACATATACATAAAGCAGTTTTTCTTTAAGGGACATTTGACTTCCTAAAAATAAATTCACACTTTTGGGGAGATCTATGATTAACAGAATATTTCATTTTTTTTCTTACAGTGGAATTATCCCTAGTTGATACAGAATGGTGCAATTATAATGACAACATTTATTAGAGGATTAAATGGTATCATTATTTAAGTTTCTCTTCAGACTTTTTTCAGTAGTTCCTAACAGGTGTAAATATATGGTTTAGCCTCAGAGCATTTTATTGGGAAGCACTGAAGTAATTCACACAAACAATATACCATTTGCAGAACACCTAAAACTAAAAATGGCTACTACTGAAAATGTAATTCAAAAACATAAAATATGTATGAAATTATGCAAATAGCTGGGAAAAGTATTACAGCTAAACTTGATCATTCATTTTCTGAAGGCTTGCCAGAATCCAAAGAAAAGCTGCATTCAGTAGAATGTTTGGACATCTGGAGGCTTTTTCTTTAAGTTCTAGGAAAATATTCAGCTTTAGTTTAAATGTGGCTACCTAAGTCGCTATTTCCAGAACAGTCAAAACAGTTATTCTTTGTAATTTCCTGTTTGTCATATTACTTCTTTTCAACCAGCAGATGATCAAAGATAGTCACAATATTTTTTTAAACTGTTTTTCCTGTCTAATTTTCTAGTTAGTGTTTTAACAGGCTTGCATTGGCAAGCTAACTTTTCCTTTGACCTGCTCAGGCTTTCAATCTTCAGACTTCACTGTGCTGCCAGAACTATACAATTTATTAAAATTAAATTGAACACTGCAAAAAATATTAACAAAGTTCAGCAGTTCACCAAAATTAATGTTGAAAATTATTTTTCCAGTCATGCCCATGTCATAGGAAATTTTTAGAATACTGAATCTATCTTGAGTAATTTCAATCTAAAATGAGACCAGGAAATAGGCTTTGTATTCCATGTAACATTTTTTCCTTAAAATCCTACATATTAGCATCTTGAAGACAAAGTGTTCTTAGTTTAACTCTGTTACATAAACGACCTTTGGTGTCCTTATTTAACTGATAATTTTCTAGTCTGAGTGTTAGATCAGTCAACATTTAATTGCATATTAATAATATGCAAGTAGTTAGGGTGATATTCCAGATGCAGCTTCACACAGTCAGTACAACTTCTGCATAAAGAAACTGGAATTCACACAAGTGAAACATATGTTCGGTGGAAAATAATGTGTCCTTACAATTTTGCTCAATGTAATGCAATATTACTTCTCACTTGCTCTTAAACAGCAATCAACATGTGCACAAACACATGGTAGATGTGAAGGGATGCTCAATTTGAAAACAGAAATATTTGTTCACTGAGATTTAACAAAGTATTCAAAACATGGATTCACAGAAGACCTGTATCTTTTGCAAGTGAGAGACGTGTTTGTCCTTCATTACACTGTATGGTATTTTCAGTGTGGACCCTGTGGGAATGTTAAGTCTTAGCATGACATTTTTGTCACAACAATATGTCATCACATTATCATCAGAGAATTGAGCTATTCAGTTTTTTGTGTATAGGAATAGAGAAGTCATAATTCTTTCATGGCCTAAATAGTATGACCAAAACTTAGTTCTGAATATACTAAGGGAAATTTTATGAGTACTTAACCTATAGAAAGTCTTTTTTCTTTACTGCATATGTCTCTATTTTGTTTTAAGTAATGTGTTTCCTGTAGGTAGGATTAAATACTTTGAATAAAACACTTGTATAGAAAGGTGTTATTGTTTAAATCTAAATTGTTCTCCCACATTCTCATGCTGTGGTTGGAAGGGGCAGCTCTCTGGGTGTGAGTATGTATTCTCGACCCTACTTCCTCCCTCTTCTCTCTGCTTCCTGGCTCCACGTGTGAACAGCTTCCATCCACCACCCTGTTCCCCTGTGCTAAATCTGCATTGGAGACAGTTGGCCATAAATTTAACTCGCTGAAACCATAGGCCAGAATTAACCTCTACTCTTTAATTAGTGGATATCAAGGATTTTGTTTCAATGATGGGAAAGTGGCTAACATACATTTTGGTAACTGAAAAATGGAGTCATTTCTGTGACTATACCTGGCCATGTGACTCAGAGGCATTCCAAACTGATCCACAGGAATTTTGGAGTTGGGGATGTGGGGTATGGAAACACTAAAACACTCTGGGCAGTGCTTGATGTGTGCTACTGATCAGTACTCAGAAGACAAAAGTCCTGATAGGAATGAGGACCATGAGGCTGGGTTCAGTAAGTTTCACGTGGTAACAAGGATTCTACCAGTATTTGGTTTAAGGGCACATTTACCATGGGTTGAGCCCACTGAAACTGTGTGTTAAGTTTGAGATTCAGATATTTTGTCCTAGTCATGGAAAATGATTAATATAAAGGATAATTATCCTTTAATACAAAGGTATTATGTTACAGATCATAGTAGATGAAAAAATGCATTGTTTTCAAGTAGTTCAAATCTTCACTCTGATTGTGACTTATGAAAACTGAGTTTACACAAATGTACACACTGACTTAGCTCAAGCTTGGAGAATTTAACTTAAATTTTTATTTTATTATTTGGAATTATATGAAGAAATGCACTGCTACACATTTAAATATATTTCTCTGTGAGAAGATACTGGTAGAGTACTTTCTGTATTAACTATTAAAGTGTTATTAAACTCTAATCTGAAATTAGCCAAATTATCATTGTGCCACAAATTTAACACTTTGTCTTCCCTTAAAATTATACTGCTTGTGGTTGTAATCCCTTGAAAATATATTTGTATACTATTTTACACATCATGTGTTAACTTTAAAATTCTTTCTTTCTTTCTTTCTTTCTTTCTTTCTTTCTTTCTTTCTTTCTTTCTTTCTTTCTTTTTTCTTTTTCTTCCTTCCTTCCTTTCTTTCTTCCTTCCTTCCTTCCTTTCTTTCTTTCTTTCTTTCTTTCTTTCTTTCTTTCTTTCTTTCTTTCTTTCTTTCTTTCTTTCTTTCTTTCTTTCTTTCTTTCTTTCTTTCTTTTTTTGAGACAAGGTCTCGCTTTGTAGTTCAGGCTGGCCCTGAGCTTACTACGTAGCCCAGGCAAGACTTGAACTCAGCAATCCTCCTGTCTCTGCCTCCCAGGTGCTGGGATTACAGGCGTGAGCCACCACGCCTTGCACTGTGGTATGTGGTATTGATTGCTGGTGGGCGTGTCACCATTCCCAGCCTTGTATGTGGTTACTGGGGATCGAACTCAGGACCTTTCGCTTGTGAGGTAGGCACTGGAACCACTGAGCTAAATCTCCGGCACAAAATGCTTTAAAATATTAATAGGCAATTTATTAAGCAAGCACAAAAACTTCCATCTCTTTAGGTGATATGCAGCAAGTGTACCCAGCTGTGTGAAAGAAGTACCAAACAAAATCTGAATTTAAGAGGAAAATAGGTAGCCAAATGTGGTGGTGAACACCTGGAATCCCAGGTCAATGGGTGAGCCAGGAGAGTCTCTGCATATTCTAATCCAGTCTGTGCCTGGCTCAAAATAAAATAATAATAGTAAATAAATAAAGTAGTTGGTGATCTAGCACATTGCAAACTTCCTGGGTTTCATTTCCAGCACCTCAGAAGAAGGAGGAGGAGAAAGGGGAGATGGAGAAGGAAAAGGAGGAGGAGGAGGAGAAAACATATTTTCTGTGTCTCATTTTAACGCCAATATGTGAAAGCACATGTCAGTAAATTAGCAGGCTGGCTTTAGACTAACTTCTGATAATACACAAGAAAAGCTCTAGCAGAACAACAAAAAGGTAAGACTTTAAATAAATAAACCACAGTGAACACTGATTTTATGTGAAATAGTAGTAAAATATCCTTGGATTGGAACTCTTCAATAATGGAGATACAAATTTTTAATATTTACAAAAGAATTTAAGTATTAGTTTCAGAGACTAGAGATGGAAAACTCAGAGAAGTTTCAATATTTGTATGTTTAGTGAACACTAGAGTTTTTTTTTAATTTTGGAATTGTGAAAGAAATATAATAAACTTAAGTGGGTTTGTACTGTTATATAGTGTTTGAATATTTGCTCAGTATATGTGTGTGGAAAAACAATGAAAAAACAATGAAACTAAACAGCAGATAAAGAAAATTTTGTAATTTATTCTTCTAAACAGTAAACACTGTTTTCAGCTTGCTTTTGCTTCTACAAATTTATACTATCAGCATAGAAATAAAAAATAGAGTAAAAATAAGATTTCTCTTTAACAATTTTTTCTGATGTTTCTTTGAGTTCTGGGGTTCCATTTGATACCAGACCTTCAATCTGGAATTCTTTGAAAATCCAGGCATTGCATGTTAGAAAAACAAATCAGCTTAGAGAAGTTGGTGAACTGACAAGGTAATAAGGATTCAAGTGATAATACAGTGAAATGTAATGCATCTGAGGAAAGCTCATACTGTAGTTCAGAAGGCAATTTTCTTTTGAAACCTTTTGTAATAGTATCATGTCAGATCCCAGGAAATTAAACAAAAGCTCATAATTAGTATCAATGAGAAGAGACTATATAAGACTGAAGCTGTAGAAAACAGATTTATAGTTATCAAAGCAATCAGGACATTAACTCATAATTATTTAAGAAGAGCTATTCAAAGAAATGAATCTGGTACTAAACAATTTTACCTTATTTTATGTGAATTCTTGAACTACACCAAGAAAAGGAGCCTAAAAAACTAAGCAAAAATTTTCTGAAGAACAATGAAATGTCATAAAATCCTATGCTCTTAAAAAAGCAATAAAATGTAGATGAAGACTTGCTAAAAGAAAAAGTATTCAGTAAACACTATAGCTCCCACTTATGACTATAAAAAGTGAAAAGCAAAGCTGAGTGAAAGCTCAATTCCAACAGTCAGGTGAGTAAACACTGAATTGATAGTTTGCTTTGAAATTCATCTGCCTATCAGAAGAAATGATAAAGTACCTCTGAAAGAAGATCACATCATCAAAAACTTCTGCTATTTATCATGACATTTCACTCACAATTCCAAGGTATCCATGAAACCAGAAATACACACAGGTAGACACTCATAATCACCTACCGTATAAACTTCACAAACACAAGCAATATCAAAACAGACTCAGAAATAGCACTCGTGGAATTTAAAGTATCTATGAATTATAGGCTTACAAATAGATGAAATAGAACATATATCAAATTTGCTGAAATAAAATTATATAATCCAATGAAATATCTATAAATAAAATGAAATTATCGGGCTGGGATATAGCTCAGAGGTAAAACATTTGCCAACCATGTGCAAGGCCCTAGGCTTACCTCCAGCACTAGAGCAAAAACCAAAGTTAAATGAAATTTAAAAATTAAGATGGCTGTAGTAAGAGATGAGTACTAGCAAGAGAAAGAATTAGTGAACTGGAAAACTGGAGGGGTGAAAGTGCAATATTCAGGCAGCATAATGAAAAAACATGAGAGCACACAGAACAACTCAAATAATTTAAATCTTAGAAGAAAAGCACAAATAAAATAGGGCCAAATCTAAGATTATTCAGTGAAAATTTTACAAAAAGCCTGAGAAATATGAAATCACTTATTCAATACTCAGTAAAAAACAAACAAAAAAATAAGCCTGATAATGCACTTTAAATGTTGAGAGAAAAATAGCATCAATAAATTAGTAGTGATAAGGCAAGCAGCTCATTTCCCAAGGGTTGTAATGTAAAACAGTAAAAGATAAATGGATAAAATGTTTCAATTAAAACATTATCAAAATGCATAAAAGCCACATATTCAGGCTGAAGGAATCCTGCACAGTTTAGTCCAAATTGAAGTAAAAATATATCTCCAAAATCATGATGCACATTGTCTAATACATATCACAAAAATTATTGTAGTTTGGAAAATATGGCTTGTTGCTACACTTAAGCTCTTATGTGCCCTCCCAAAGGTTCATGTGGCAAAGGTTTGCTTCCAAAAGTAATGCTTTGGGGAGTTAATGGAGCCTTTAGTTAGGGCCTACTGGGAGATCGTTGGCTATTTGGAAGCATGTCTTCAAAAGGGCTTGCGTGGTTCTGCTCTACTATTTATTTATTTGCTTCCCAGGCACAGAATGGTAAAATATTTCCATGTTGTGAGTTTTAGGCATGCTGTCTCCATACACTCATACCAGGAATCCATCTAACTCAACATAAACTGAAAGCTCTAAAACTATTAGCCAAAATACACATTTGTTTCTTTATAACTTGATTATCTCAACATCTTTTTTAATTAGCAGAAAGCCAACTGATACCTTAGTTTTCTAATTATCAGATTAAATTGGTCTCAAATTATCAAATTAAATTGGTAGCAGGATATTTACAATGCCTAGTTAAATTCTGGCAAAACTTTATCAGTTTTTTAGCTGAATGGGGTAAAAATATAGAGCATAATATTGAAATACTGGTCTGCCCAAACACAGCAATTTCGAGTGATACCTCATGTTTTCTCATTCTTAAAATTCTGGCAATTTCAATAGGATGCAAGTTTTAAAAACAGTTTTAAGGTAATTGTAAATGCATTAGACAAACTGGTAAGAATGCAAGATGTAAACAAACATTGGCCTAGACTTAGAGTCTACACCATTACTTGTTTTGTGACTTTGGCAAATTAGTTATCTGGTTTGGAGGAGTGGAGAATACTAAAGTTCTAGGAGTCCTCTCTGTGACAATAAATAATACATACATGAACTCAAATTATAGAATGTCTGGGTGAAATAATCTCGTGTGATCATGGACATATATGTACTCCATCATCAATGAAAATGTTATTAAGTGACTAATGACTGAGGTTATCTTTCCTTATGCCTGTCTCCCTCTCACTTCACCAAGAAAAAAATGAAAGGAGAAACAGGAATTGTGGGCTAATCCTTAAGAAGTCTCTCGATCCTTTTGGGACATGGCAATAGAAAAAGAATGACAATATAAGCATATTTCATGTAATCCATGTTTTTCTAAGAATAACAGTTTATTTTTAAGTAACTATTCTCGATGGATAAAAACATTAAAGGTATTTAGTATAGAGATTTTCATTTTTCCTTTTCCCAAATTATTTCTAGGACAACTTTTCTTTAGTCATTAAATGTTGGTATTTGTGGGAAAAATAAATAGACACAAAAGGAACTGTAGACATGGGAATTAGGTGCAGGGTGTATTTTTCCAATGATGGACAGACTTTATATTAGTTTTGAATATATAGCTACATATATATTTTATGTATTATATAGTAAGATCAATAGTGCTGCAATTAATTCCATAATATAATATATGCATATACTGTATCTATATCTCTCCATAGGCAGGTAAGCTCATGAATAAATTAGCTAAAAAGGAAAAATGGACATGTCATCCAACTACTCATAATGTAGGCTTCTGCTAGTTCTCCCCTCTATCACATCAGCTCTTTACCAACTTTCTAAAACTTGTTTCATACTAACAACCTATGTAGAAACTGAAGAGACATGGCAACAGTGAAATGTTGAGCACAGAATAGTGCTTCTGGTTACAATGATCAGGTTGGCTAGAGTTTATGAGTTAGTGAAAACTAACCCTATCTCAATGTTATGGTTTGTATCTAGATGTCACCCAAAGCCTCGTGCAGTCATAGGTATGGAGTTTTGAAGGTAGCTGGATTAGGGTGTGTGAATGTGAACTAACAATGTGATGCTAGGATTAAGAGCATGGATTATGGAGGCACTGGGTGTGCGTAGCACAAATCATTAGGCTTCAGCCTGGATGGACCATAAAGGGATAGAAAAAGTTCAGGCTTGCTGCTGCTTGCTGCTTTGCTGTCTCTTGACAGCTTTCTTATAGACCATTTTTCCTCTCCAATGCCCCTCTGCCATGCTGCCTTAGAGCCAGTCTGCTAGAGACTGAAACCTCTACACTAAGAGCTGAAGTAAACCTTTCCTCCTTTAACTTGTGGACATTGGGTATTGTGTCTCAGTGATTAGAAAAGTAGCTAAGACACTCAAGAATACAGATATTTTTATAGAACTTGCTAAAGGTTCTTATCCATTTTAAATGAAACATGGATAGAAGGCACAAGGAGATGGATATGTTGAAATAGAGAAGTGATTCAATGAGAAAAACATGAAAAGTGAGAAGGAGAGGAAGGGGAAATAAATAGAATAATGATATTCCACGCACAGGAACTAAATAACCTGTTAATTTAAATATTATATGATATAAGATGAACTAAGATTAATATCAACAAGAATGAAAAATGGGAAAGGGAAATTGGAGGAGGACAGAGTGAGGGAGAGGCAGAAGGAAATTTAACAACAGAAAAGAAACAGGGCATAATATGTTTATGCATTCACTCCCTAAGATGATTGCAAACTCCTTAAATTACAAACATAAACCAACAAATAAAAAATTTAAAAATTAAAGAGAAAAAAAATCAAAATGCTGGGAATTCAGCACTGAACAGGCTGAACCTTTGCTTCCAACAAGCATATGTCCCAGGAGAGGGGATTGGCACACCAAATAAATAATAGAAATTTCAGTAAAAAGAAAATAAAATTAAAACAAAAATAACTGTCACAGACTTCACTTATAAATAGGCAATGAAAAGACTATTAATTCCCTCAAAGGATATCATTTTCTTTTTCTGGAAGTATTACTTTTTCTTACCATTCACAAGTATATTTGTGTGCATTAAATTTGGTATTCATAATTATACAAACAAAATATATGTTGCAAAAATCAATTGAAGCAAATAGAAACCATGCTATGAAACCATGCTATTATTTTTATTATAGCTGTAGTCTCATAAATTAACTTCATGTAGTCTCCAGGAAACCACTTAGCACTGTAGAAAAGACTACCTATTCATAAGACCCACTGCTCAGAAAGACTTAATAGAGTCCCCATGGTGAAGCACTTTACACCGAGAAAGCTTTCTCTTCACTTCCTGCTCACCACAGGAACAGGTCAATTGATAATGATATACAACTCTGAAATTGCTGCAATGAATAAACATTTCTCCAAATTACTCAGATGAATTTCAGCAGGGTGCAAAATTCTCTACCTATGGATTTTTCTTTCTTTTGTCGCCTGTCTTTCTTCAAAGGACCTATTTCTGCAGACAAAGCTCTGAGACTTGTGTGACAGAACCCGGGTAAATAGGAAGCTAAGGTGTTTAAAACTCATGGAATTACTCATAAAGAACACACAAATATTTTATCACATAACCTAAATCTATACTCTCCAATTTTGAGAACTTCTATTATATCCTATACATTTATTTATAATCAATGTCTCAATAAAAACACTATTTGTTCTTCCTTTTTGACAAACATAAATAGTCTCATGTTACAAATGTGATTGAGGTAATGCTAGTTTTGTAATTTATGTTAACATTTTTCAATACTCCAATCTTCCCTAAAATACACTACATTCAGAATTATTCTACTGTAGGGAAACTAAGGGCTTAAAGTATAGTCTTTCAGCTAGACTTCAGGTAAAAATAATTTTCCTTTTACTGTTGAAAAACCTTGTAATAATTTTATTCTGATCATTTTCCATGTGAACTTTTATCAATGAAGCTAAAGATTTCTCAGTTCAGTTAGAAAATAGAATATAAAGAGAATTATATGATTGGGCTTCATAGTACAAATCATTTTCTTGGTTTATTTTGAAGATTTATTCTTGTGACTTAAAGTTCCCTTTATTCACAGCCCTCCAGAAAGGATGATGCAGCCAGAGACTGAAGATCTACATAACAGACAGCAGTGCACCTGCTTTCTGTGTCTTTCAAGCTTTGGGATTTTCATGGAATTAGAAGCTTCAGGGAAACTGATATTTACAGTCTTTTATTGTTTTGAATAGAAGATTGAGAAATACCAGAGAAAAGTATTTTAATAGAAACAGTAATGCAGGATGAACTGTGTTTTAAAACTTTTTTCAAGGTTGCCTATCTTTGATGCTTCTGCAATTAATTCCATATTTGAGATACAAAGATACTACAAGTTTTCAAGGTAAGAAAATATTTCATAGTCTTTCTCATTGTACCTTCATAGCTATCATCTGATGTTCACAGCCACAATACTTTTGAGCACATTAACATACATATTATTGTAGTGATAATAGTATGAGCTTGAAATCTGAAAGTTTGCATCATTGTTTTTGGACCCTGATCTCTAGCTTCCTGGATGTTCCAGTATGGACTCTTCAGCCTTCCAGTGCAGGACATGGCTTTCTGACAACTGGTGACTCTACTGGGGGGTTCCTGGTCTTCAGCCTCTAGCCGCTATAGTTCCTCTGGCACTACAGTGCACTAATGACAGTTTTGGATTTTTCCACCTCTGATCCTGCAGACAGCCGTTGTTACATTCTGTTTCTGATCCAGAAAAGCTAGTAAACCTCTTTGTATAATTACATGTGCATTTTAGATTTTTCTGTTAATCTAGAGAACCCTAATAACAGAGCCTCAGGAATTTGGCAATCTAACACCATCCTATGAAAACCAAATTTAAAATAGCCTTGCTCAGAGGTAATTCCTGGTTTTTTGGATCATGTGTGATAAGGGAAACATGAAAAATATAAGGAGCATACTGAACATGAGATTTGTCATTTTCACATAGTGATTTTTGTACAGTAATACACCAGAAATTTAATTATTTAGATTGGCAACTTCTTCCCCAGGGGTAGCAAAGATTTGTGTTAACTTTCAGGTCACCAGAAGTACAAGAGATAGAGGAAATTTATAACATGAAGAAGTAACAGTTAATACATAACATGGAGTTTTACATGCATTAGATGGCATTATTTGAAAAATCACTACTGAAGAATTGCTTAAAAACGTATTTGGGTAACATGAACTGTTCTACATTAAGAATAATGGCATTAAGGCAATGGATGAAATTTTATTGGATCTTGATAAAAAAAGAATCAGTTATAAAGAAACCGAGAATTGTAATACACAGTGTTATTAGTTTATATCCATGATTTATGCTAATTAGTAATTTCTGCATTGCAATATGTAAGAAATACTTAACATCTGTACCTATATATGTATGAAATCGATAGATGTAAAATAACACAAAATCTGGCATTTGTCTGAAATATTTTTTAAAAAGAATACATGAAACAAGATTGGGAAATCTGAATGATTCTTAAATCTGGTGAATGTGGTATATAGTTTATTGGGTTATTATGTTTGTAAAAATTTTAAGTTTTAAAATAAATTTTAAAGTGTTTTCCAATAACTTCTAAGTTCGCATTGTATTTGATACACAATTTAAGGTAAGTGCTGTTCCAATTCCTTATTAAAAGCCTTATTAATGTATGAAAAAGGTAAGAACTGTCAATCAGACTACATACTGAGGATAAGGCAAACACAGGGATAATTTCCTTTAAATTAAAAATTAGTGTGGCTGATGAGAGAAATGCAATCCACCTTAAAACATGAAAGGTGACATTTAATATACAAAATAATTTTAATTTGTTTTCTATGATACTGCTTACTCCAGATTATAGTGGGTTATAATGAATAGAAAATTATCTATTATAAACATGCCAGGAATTAGCTGCAGGACCAGTTTGAGTAATGCTTTTCTCTTCCTTTCTGCTTTTGCATCAGATATTCTCTTTGTATAATGCTCTAGAGTATATATCTATCAAAATGCAACATTGTTGAAGGATATGTAATTGGCTCAGAAACTGTGTTATGGATTTTTAAAAAGTCCAAGGACACAGAACTGAAAGTATTGTGTTTGAGCAAAACCCAATACTAAGCCAGACCATTTGATGAAAGAAGATTATATTGCCCCAAATATTTTAAACTATACAAATTTGCATTAGAAGTAGAATATTCCACCTGATCAGGGAAAGTGGCTATGGATAATAACCATGTACAGTATTGCTCATGTTGTCTAATTTTGAGGGCAAAATCCTTCAATAGCTCAGTGACAACTAAGATGAATAGTATTTTTACACAAATTCTGAATAGCCACCTTCTTTATGTCTAAAATACAGGAGAAGAACAACACATATAGGTAAAAATTATGCAACATTCACAAAATAAAACCCTATTCTGGAGACTTGGAGTGTTTTTGTACCTTTGAAATGTTTTTACTCCAGGTAGCGGGAGAAAAATTTAGGCAGTAGCTATTTGACATTATAAGATATAGATAGGACTCCAGTAGACACCTATACAGCAAATTCAACAACAAGTAGTAGGTAAATAAAAAAATTAATTAGAATTGGGTCTTTAAACTTGGGGGAACTGATTTGTTTAAGCTCTTTATATATATATAGATAGCAGCTCTTTGGCAAAGAGCTAGTAAAGAATTTTTCCCATGTTGTTGTTTGTCTTTTAGCAGTGCCAGTGGTTTCTTTTGCTGTGCAGAAGCTTTTTAATAGGATGAGATTTCATTTGCTGATTCTTTCTGCTCATTCTCAAGCTGTTGAGGTTTTGTTCATGAAGTCTTGGCCTAAGCCATTGTCTCCAAGAGTTTTACTTAACCTGTTTTGCAGCAGGTTTATTGTTTCTATTTTATATATTTAAGTCTCCAATCCACTGTGATTTTTAGTTTAGTACATGGTGAAAGAGAAAGGTCTAGCTTGAGTTTTTGGTAGGTTAAAGCCAAGTTTTTTCAGCACCATTTGTTAAAGAGGCTGTCTTTCCTCCAGTGAGGATGTTTGGCTCCTTTGTCAAAGATAAGGTGGCTCAGTGCATCTGAAGTTGTTTCTGGATCTTCTAATCAGACAGTTCTCAGAGCCAGAAGTAAAAGCAGCCAAGAAACATATGAATAAATGTTCAGCATCACTGGTCATTTGAGAGATGCAGATGAAAACAACACTGGGATTTCATCTCACTCCACAAAGAAAGGCTGCTATTGCAAAATCAACCAGCAATAAATGCTGGTGAGGCTGCGGGGAGAAAGGAACCCTTCTCCACTGTTGGTGGGATTATAGACTTGTACAACCATTGTGGAGATCAGTGTGGAGATCCCTCAAAAACTAGGATTAGTGGTCCCATTTGACCCTGCCATTTCCTTGCTTGGAATATAGCCAAAGGAATTAAAAGATTCATATTGTAAAGATATATGTACACCCATTTTCATAGCAGCTCAGTTTGTGATAGCCCAGATGCCCATCAACTGGAGATTTGATAAAAAGGATGTACGTTTTTTAATATATAAAATGGAGTATTACTCTGCTTTAAAGAATGAAAAGTTTCATTCATTTATGTGCAAATGGATATACCTTGAGGACACACTAATAAGTGAAATAAATAGATCATACGTATGTAAATACTGTATCTTTTCTCTGATATGAGAGCCTGTAGATGTAAATGAGTTCTAGAATGTATGATAGATTTTGTAAAATAGGAAATATTCAAAGGGAATGTGGTGGGGGAACAAAATGAGGGGAAAGAATAAATGTGATTTGGAAAGAAAAAGAACTAGAATGTATATAAGGGGTGGGGGATTGGGGCGGGTAGGGACTTGGATAAAAATGAGAATTAACTTCTGTCATATACTGGTACAAAATCCCCAATGTTGAGTGTGATTGTGAACTGTATATAAAATGTACCAATAAAGAATTCCATTAAAAATAAATTAGAACAAAATTATTTAAAACAAAAGAATATATACTAAAATTAATTTTCTAGAGAGAAAATATTTTCATTTTTAAAGAACTCACCCTGTTCCATGCATATAATATCCTAGAAAGACAGTACTGTGAGCATGAAGTATTAACAGATCTGACATCTTTCAATAATACATACTGCACTGTCCAAGCAGACTGTACTTTGATTATATAATACTATTCAATTATTTATTAATCACCCATGACATCAAAAAGCAGTAACAAGATGGGAGGTGAAGAAAAATATGTCAATGGATGCAGACTTTGTCTATGGTTTCTTGGACAAAACAAGTCAAAACTGTGGAAAATTATGTGAAGGGAAGAAAGTGAAACTTCTCATAAAATTATGTGGGCACTTGAGTAGATATAAATTTGATTTTGAGAGTTCAAAATGACATAACTTTTAAAACATGCCTGCAGTAGAAGTAAATAATAGTCCATAATATTACTTTGAAATGAAATTGTATCATTGTGTGTATGAATGTATGTGGATATGTGTGTGATATTTTTATATACTTGATAACTCAAGTATGCTTTGTGTGTGTGTGTGTTGTGTATAAATGTAATTGGTAGTCATTAGAGCTATAATGAGATTTTCATTTTTGTTAGAGAAGAAAAATTAAATGAAGTATAGAATACAAAGGAAAGATTATGAAAAAATGATTTGTAAGGGTTAGAACAGTGTAGGAGAAACATTAAGCAACTACAAACAAAAAGAGATCAAGTTTTGATATTAAAAGGATAATAAAATTAAAAGTCAGAAGTATTAATGAAACAGTGGATAAATGTAATCAAAATAATTCATTTAAATATTATAGTATTGAATTTATATGTACTAAATTATATTGCTTCACTGTTACAAAGGAAGGGAATAATAGGATAAATTAGTATAAGCTGAAATTATAAGGGAAATTATAGTATCATGTTGTTATGTTCTTGTAGAACTATTGGATAAAATTTAATTTAAAAAAGAGTTGGTGATCTTAAAATGTAATTAAACTTTATGAACTTTATAACCCATGCTTCTATGCATTCAAAAACTTAGAAAATCTATTACATACTACACCATAGTGAAAATTTCAATTTATTTTATGTAATTTTTGAAAATTACATTTTCTGAAACAAGAAAAACATTTCTCTTGAATATTTTGAAAAGAGGAATGTTTGGTAAATGTTAATGCATGCAAGTAATTTGAGATGCGATCTCAAAAAATGTTAAATTTTAAAGAAATCATTGTGTGTATGAATTTACTAAATGATTTATAGTAAAATATTTATGATTAAAGTCTATGTTTTTTTTTTGAGACAGGGTCTCGCTTTGTAGTTCAGGCTGACTCTGAGCTCACTATGTAGTCCAGGAAAGCCTCGAACTCAGCAATGCTCCTGTCTCTGCCTCCCGAGTGCTGGGATTACAGGCGTGAGCCACCACACCCGGCTTATGATTTTTGTTTTTAATGAGTTTGTCCTATTAAGTTGTTCTAGTACAAATTTTTATTACTTTCCAATAATTTTTTCTACCCTATCTAATCTTTTCCATGACAGAAAGCTAAACTGATAGTAATCATAGTTAGAATTATTTTATATTTATCACCTATATATCACTATATACATTTATCAACCTATTCATCCAATATAGAGAATACATCAATTCTCATCAGGTGCTATACTAAATATGTTTTTTAATATAAACAAAATATAGTTTACATCAGAAAATACAGCATGGGATTCACAATAGCAATGCCATCTGATAAATATTACAGAAGTACACACACTGGGTCTTTTGTGGAATAAAACTCAAAATATGAAAATAGGCATAAAAGAGGTGAAAATATTGACAAGGAGACAATTCATAGATTGAATGTTACAAAAGAATGAAGAGTAATGTACCTTTGGCAAAGAATTAAGGCACAGAATTGTACATTAAAAAAAAAAAGGCAATACTGAGTAGGATGACTCTAATACCACACTCAAACATGAGGTGTCTGTAGGAAAACAGCAATAGAAGAAACTTGATTGACACTTGTTGAGAACATTCTTCCTTGTATTATACTAGCATAGCTTGGAATATAAAATGACAAATAATAAACCCCACTTTAAAAATAAATAAATCTTGCTGGGCATGGTGGCTCAGGCTTGTAATCCCAGCACTCAGGAGGCAGAGACAGGAGGATTGCTGAATTTGAGGCTTGCCTGGGCTACATAGTGATATCAGGGCTAGCCTGAACTACAGAGTGAGACCCTGTCTCATATAAATGAATGAATGAATGAATGAATGAATGAATGAATGAATGAATGAATGAATCTGTGAACAGATAATCTTAGGACTTTAGTTTCTAATGAAATGTGTTTTTTAATCATCCAATATTTATTATGATTCAAAATCCAATAGTTTTATTTTACTTTTTTTAAAAATTTCACATTCAAATATCTACTTTAATTTGTTTATTCAGTTACCCATTTTCTCATTGATTTTTAAGCAATTTCTGAAGCACTGCCTAAAGAAGAAGAATTAACTTAGACTTGGACTATGTGGTAGAAATTCCAGTCACTTCTCTATCATTCTCTATAACTTTTGGGCTTGTCAGTCATTATCTATATTCTTCCAAAAGAACTGCAAACACTACACAATTATTAGCTGTACCATTAGGGAAGAAAGTAATATAATTACAAAAGAGAAAATAAATTCTAAAAATATATCATATCAGAAAAAAATGAGCTTTTTGTTTCTTACAAGTTATATATTATTAGACTAGACCTAAGTTATCAGGTTATTTTCTTTGTTGCTGAGACAAAATACTTGACAACCAAAGTTAGAGGATGAAAGGTTTATTTTGGCTCACAGTTTATAGAGGTTTCAGTCCATAATCAGGTGGCTCTGAGGTAGGATGGCAGGCAGAGGTTGTCACAGAGGAGAAATTGTTCATGACAAGAAGAAGGCAGTAGGCAGCAAGAGACAAGTCCAAGCTGCATGTGAACCTTTCACTGTTCTTTACATTCTATCCAGGGCACCCGCCCTTAGGGCGGTTAGCACTCACATCCAGGGTCTAATAGCCTTAATCCTACCATTGCACCATGAATCAACCCCAGCATCACATCTTTGATCCCAGCAGCACATATCTTAAAGCCAGTAAAGCCTGATCCATGACCACATGGGGCCTTTGGGACAAATCCAGGTACAAGTCATAGCATGAGATAAACATCTTTTTTTTGCTTTATATTGGTCATTAAATATCATTACTATCTAATGAGACTGTTTTTGGTTATCACTTAAGTGATATTTAGAATATATACTGAGTTTTAAATTTTAATTTTTATTAGTAGCTCTGGAGATTGAACCTAGAGCCTTGCACAAGGTAGGTATACTCCACCACTGGGTTACAACTTCAGTCCAGAAGTTTTGATGTAATACATCCATGTGTTCACAAGGTCTCATCCCACTTTGTCCCCTTATTCCCTATGAGACATACAATAGCATCTGAACAAACCTCCTTCTGTCTGAGAAGCATAGATAGGGTGGCTTTTTAAGAAAATGGACTTCAATATTTTGAGAAATAAGGAGCACAGCTCAAGAAAAACTTTTGTTTTCTCACACACAAGGCAACCAGTAATAATAGTATCAGATGTAACTAATCATGTATTCAGAATTTAACATCACATTGTTAATGAGCACTAGCTTATGCCTGAAATACATAAATTGATAGACTATAGATGACCCTATATTTTTACAATCCGTATTTTAAATATGCATTTAACCTACCTTAAACTGACAAAGTACTGGATGTATTTTGAGAAAATAATACTATGGTTTTACACACATACATATATGTACCTTATCTTATGGAAAAGGCAATCAAAATGTTTTTTCATGTCTAGATATCTTGTAACATCCAATGTGATTTAAATGAAACAAAAGGGAGAAAAGGCAGTTCTGTCTCTGTTTCTTATTTAGAAGGGCTTGGTCTTGAGATGAATAGTAAGTCCACAATCCAGAATAGTCAAATTGCTTCACCAGTTGACTAACCTCTTCCTACTTTTGTTTGGAAGGTTCATGTGTCAAACGTGGTTAAACTTTTTCCATAGCATATGACTTTGGATCTGTACATCCAAAATAAAATATTTAGGCCAACTCACAAATAAATCCTAAACAATATGGTTATTTATCTCCTCTCCCTTTGCCTCACATTTCCTTTCAGGGTTTTTAAGTGTCAAAAACGTTAACATTTTCCCAAAAGTCTTAGGAATATTTGAGGTTTTATAATAAGAGATGACAAGACAGGACATTTTTGTATTTTTATTGTGAGTGACATCTAGTACAAGGGCCAAAGTAAACTACTTCTGTGGGGAAAGGATGATATTTTTATTCTAACATTTAACTAGTGTGCTACTTATTGACCCCAAAGTCTCAGGCAGGTAGGAAGAGAGTAAAAGAACTTGCATGTTGTCAACCACATATTGATCAATTTGTCTACACTGCAAATTTCAACATTATGTTGCCACGACTACTTATGTCTAAAATTTCTTTTATCATATTTCATATCATAGGGCTTTATCATTTCAGTTGTCACCCTCAAATGCCTACCTAGGATTAAAATGCCATTAGGAATACATTTAGAAGTTGCAGATAATCAAATAAAATGTAAATGAAAATTGAAAGTACAAGATATTCAAACCAAGATGTCCATCTGGGTCATGTGGAAATGGTCTTATCTCTATTCGTGTCTAGTGTCCAGTGACTTGTAACATTCATGTCTGACTCTACTTAAGATTTCCTAGAAACTCGATACTATCCAAACTCTTGGGGTGAGGAGAGCCAAATTGTCTGCTGAAGGTCTGGTCTCCCTCCTCTGTACACAGTACTACCATCGTGATTTTCTTTCAAAACAGCAAGAGGGAGGCAAAAGAGAAATCAGGCAGAAGTATCTGTCGGCAAGATTCCTTAATACCTGTTTCAGAAGCCACAGATTACAGTTTAGAATGGAAGTCCCCTTTTGAACAAAGAACGAAAGGTTATGAGAAAATGCAGTTTGCCCTCGATGATGTACAAGGGTAGCTCCGGTTGCCTCTGTCCTGTAGCTCCCCCACATGCCCCGCTCGGAGATTGCCTACATCTTTAACAATGACAGGGAGAAAAGCTTCAGCCACAGCTCTCTTGCTGCTGCTGAGAACCCAGCTGGAAAGAATCACTCTCAACCTTTCCTTAGCAGCATCCTTTATAGATGGCTTGTTAGATGGCCCCGATGTGGTTTGCTCAGCTAATCCCAGAAACATGTAAAAGTTATGCAGATTATAATTTCAGAAAAGGAAATAAAGTTAACTGAATTTTGATCATTATTTTTCGCTCGGCTAGTACCTTTAAGAACATTTGAGTGTATCGACTGTAAGCTCACAGGGTTTGTTTCGCTACACTTGAACTTTGCCAGGAACAAAATTAGTGATTTCAACTTTAGTCTCACTTTTACTCTCTCCTTCTTTCCTCCTTCTTTTTTTTTATTTCCTTCTGCCCTCTCTCCTTTCTGTTCCTCTCCCCTTAGCATGGGCCACTCCTATGAAAGACAAATAATAATCATAGAATTTTAACCTTGTGTCCCTCCTTCCCCTTCTCATTCTTTAATAAACGAGGAAAGTGATTTGCAGAATAGAAGCAGAATTCGTACACAGCAAACTCTGTAATTTTCTTTTAAAAAGGAATATAAACAACATAGCACTGAGTTTCCCAGGTGGAATAGCTTTCTGATTAGCTGCTGGTCATAAATACAGTGTTTATGTTTAATACTCGAGCTGGGCATGTAACTCTTTCCCATATCCACACCCTTTGGTTTAACCTGGACGTATTTTGCTCTGAGGCTGTTAAGAGACAAGACCAGCATCCACCAGCCTTCTGAGCATCATCGGTAATGATGGTCTAAAGGTTTTTTGCATTTATACAGATTTCTCGATCTCCATTTCTCTTGTATGTCACTATTCATTCCTAAGCATATTTATCTACATTTTGTTAATTGCAATTTACAATTCCATCTTAAAAGATGTATATTTATACCACAGTAATTTTGAAGGCGAGCAGTTATTTCATTGGGTTGTCACTCTCTCCAGAAATCAAACCCTCCCTGTCACATATAAATAGATTGCTTGATATACATGCAATATCCTGTTGGTGGCATGCACTCTTCCTCTTTAATCTGAGTGACACGACACATAATAAAATGCTCACTTCAATATATGTCTGTTGCACTTTGCCTAATTCTGGGCTTAGTTTAATATTAGTTATGAATATTTCCTCCAACTAGACATGAATTTGAATATCTATAAAGCACAGTTTATGTTCATACTAAAGCACAGACTTCAACTCTATTTTTCATTGCTTACGCCGCTTGTGATGAATTAAGTCATCTTGAGGAAAGACTGAAAGCATCAGGGACCAGAACTGTTATCTTTCTCCTCAAGTCGGCTGCAGCGTGAGGGCTGGGATTCAGCTGCTGCGCCGCCCTTCCCTGAGCCCGGAGCCGAGAGCTGTGAGGTCTGCTCGGGGGCACGAAGAGGACGGCAGCTGCAGCCACAGAACAGCTCTGGATTTCCTGGAGGCCGAGGAACCACAGCAGTTTCTAATGCTCTGAGTAACAATAGGTTTATCTGGAGTTCCTTTTTTATTGTGGATAGAAATGAATTTACCGTCCCTTCTCACTAATTTTTATTGATATCTCCAAATAAAATCAATAAAGGAAAAGAGAAACTCCTTAAAGTGAGATCTATGCCAATGTATGTATAATTGCACATATGTGTGAACCCATAATGTGTGCATATGCACATTTGTGTATATTTATGCATGGGTGATTTTACGGTCCTATAAATTCAGATCTAGTGGCCTGAATATATTTTCCTCTTGGTTCAAAATAATTGTAAAAATACTTGACCATATACATACCCACCCAAATATAATAAAGAGGAGTAATTTATTTATATTCCTCTAGAATTTCTATTATAGTTTGAATATATCATATTTTAACAATTTCAAAAATCCCTCAATCATACATATTTCTTATTGTTGTGCCTTATACAGTGTTGCTTTATTTCAAACTGAAATGCCCTTATGTCATATGTAAAATGAGAATCCATTTCCTGATGACCTGCTTACAGCGTCGTGACGGTCCCAGGTAGGATTGTAGGTAGAAATACATGCAAGAAAAAAACTCATTATGAGGTGACTTTCTGTCCTATGGTTTAAAACTGTTACAGAGAAAAGTATGTTCTCCATGAGCACTGTAATGTGTGTAAATATACCTCTGCAGATAAAATGGTTTTAAAGCTAGCATGCACCACACCCTTAAGTGATAATGGAATTTTTGTTTGTGTCAATATATTTGACATTTGAGCATGTGTGTGATCCGTTTATGTGTTCACATGCATGCACACGTGTGCTTTTGGGTAGCCTTTTCCTCCTCAGAGACTTTTCCATAGTACATTTATTTCATGTGACTATTTCCTGTGATATACTGATTTAATGTAAATTGTGAAGTATTTATTTCATATTTTACCATCGGAACAACATTTTACATCGTTTTGCAAAGAAGTAAGAGAACACGATATTTATATGATAGGCAGCATGGACTCCCAATGGATGCAGACAATGGACAAAATGAACTTCTGACTAAAACAGATTAGATGCCAAACTCAGTTAGTCTTCGCCTAATTCTATAAAAGTATGTCAGTTAGGGACTTTCTTGACCTAAGGAAAAAAAAACAAATCTCGAAACAATATCCTAGCTGATTACTTATTCCAAACTGATTATGCTGCGGCCGCTGTTCTATAGAAACAAGAAACAGCCGTGTAAACTTTGTCCTTTCCAACTGGCATAAAGAAATTGCCATTACAAGGTATTTTCTGAAATGACAATAGAACTTAGAACAGATTCATTAGAAAACAGGGTAATGGAACAGGAAATTATACCCTCAAGGGACACAGTCCTGGGAACGTTCCCGCTGTGTCTGTGGAGCGTTTGGCTACCCCCAGAGTCCCGAGCCAGAGCACTTCCCGAGACTCTCAGGATCATCTAGAGCCGTCAGCTTGATGCCACAGGTTTTATTAGATAATTATTGATGACATCTAAGAGGCAGGAGACTTAGGCGACAGAAGAAGTCAAATATTTTGGATAAAATGAAAAGCACAACCAGCAGTCTCAGCGGCCAAGCTCTTGCGCAAGGGGCCGTCGAGCACGCGTGCTGGAGCCGCCGCTCTGTGGGCAGACGAGGTAGGGCGCCAGTTACAGGATCCGAAGGGGATGAGAGAAGAGTTCAGAATTGGAAACGGTACTTCAGAAAATGAGACTGGGTCAAGTATTATATGAGCACGAACATGAGTATGGAGCATACTGTAGCGCCTCGATTTTGGAAACCCTGGGTTCAGTCCGAGGTGAGCCTATTGCTCCCCAGAGGCCACTCGCAGTTACGCCCGCGTCCCTGCTGTCCCGGAGCCTTGCGACGCTGCGCTGGGCTCGCCCAAGTGCCGCTCCTGACAAGTCCGTCTGCTTCGACAGCGTGTTGAGAGAGCTGAACACTCGTAATAATACTAATGGGGAGATTATTTTTAAGTCTGCTTTTTTTTTTTCCTTCCTTGAAAATAAAAGCAGAGGTTTGTTCTAACACCGTGCCTTTTTCATAAAGGGTGCGGGAAGCCACTGAGGCTCTCCGCGGAAGCCTTCCTTTTCAACTTTTTGCTTAATTGATACCCCACATTTAGTCAAAAGCAAACTCCTCGCTAGTGCATTGTAAAGATCTGAAACTTAATAGTCATATAATGATATAATGATCAGCCGTCTTTTGTCAGGAGAAGAGTGTGTCAGGCCATGTGTACAAAGGGACAATTACATAATCTTAAAGCGCCCACGACAGAGGTGAGCTCGTCATTCTCCCCTTCATAACCGTCCTCTGCGATGGTACCCGCCGCAAAAGCTAGGCAATACTCAATAAAAAGCAATAAATGTGCAGATTTCTACAGAAAAATATGCAAGCAAACCATTCAGAAACTAGGATTGAAAAAATAAAGCTGTTAAGACAAAAGCAATATGCTGTACTTTGATGTGCGAATATGCATCGCCTCTGAGCTGATAATGTTTAACATTAACATAATACATATGCAACAAAAAAGATACTCAGACTCAGGCCCTTTTAAAACTGAGCTCCTAAAGATGTCTACCCCAATTTCAATTAACTCTCTAAATGGAAAGATTTTTTTTTATATTTCCTGAAATAGGGCATTATAGAGAATATCTATCTCAAGAATTTTATACTTCTTCGGCAGAGCCACTTGCCTGAATACTTAAAATAAAGCTCACATTCCACATTGCACAACAAGAATCATTTTATGCTCTTGCTCTCTTTTATGCTTTTTAAAGCTAGAAGTTAAACAAATCACCCCGTAAGACACAAGCAGGAAAGTCAAATTGTTCTCTTTTATCTGGAACAGTTGCTGAACCGCTGTGTTTGTCTTCTGCCCATGTTGGCATCCAGCCTGCCTTTCTCTTTTGTCACGGATCTCGGCTCTAGAGAGTGTTTGTCCTTAAAACTAAGCTGCACTGTGTCGTACATCCAACCCTGCTCCATATAACCCAGCACAACTTATCACACTCTGACAGCTAATATTTAAAAGAGAACACACATGTATTTTGAGGTTTGATAACTGCTATCAATCTCGATAATGGGTATCCAATCCAAAATTGTGACAGATATCCAGTGGATCGTGCATCTACCAGGAGCAGCTAATGCGGAAGTAAATGAATCAGTGAGGCAGCTACTTCACACCTATAATTAAAAATGAAGTAAATAAATGCCACACAAAGAATGGAAGCCGGGAAGTCTATATCATAGCTGCGAAATGCATGCAAAGATGAATCTTCCATTTGCCAGCTTCTAATTCACTTTTCTTGTGTCTGTGATTTTTAAAAATGGAAGATTGTTGCTTTGTTTCCTAAAGATTTTTAATGGTTAAAATTTCCCGTTTAATATATCACTGTATCATCTTTTCACAGAAACTGCCAGCAGAAAATAAGGTGAATTCTGAAATAGTATGGCTTTGATAGTTTTTAAACATGGCCTATTTTAACACAAGAAACCAAGGTATGGTGGGTCCCAAAAGCCACACAGTAGCAGTCAGGGCAAAGGTAACGCTATGCAAATTGCCACGCCCACGACCGGGACATTCCCACAGCAAGACCAGACCGTACATGCTAGTGACCTGCACATTTGGTCTCTGGATGCATTTTATTTTGTTTTCTCTTCTCTTGAAAATACACTTCCCTGAAACACTAGCTACACAACAAATGAGACTGGGTACAAAGCACACATGTCTCAATGGTCCATATTGTACTTTATACCAACAAAACTTGAAGCAGTATTCAAATTGCTCTAGTGGAGATGAAATGTAGATCGGGACGGTATCAACTTCTGATTATCAATTTAGAGACAAATTTCTCTACAACATCACCCCTCCCCCAAGGATTATGTGTCGCTTAATATTGGGATTGGGTCTTTAAATTATTTAGAAACATAAGAGTGAGGGGGAGACATAAATATGTTTGATCTGGCCTTGGAGTGTCAGTTCCACATTTAGCAGTAAATTCTTTGGAAATGGAAAGAATTGTATGGTATATTTTTAATAGTCATTTGTTCTGGGAAGTTGAGCTATTGAATACTGTAGCAACACTTTTGCACTTCAAATGAGTTTCACCAGACAACTGGTGCACTTTTGTGGAGGTAAAATAAAATGAAAATGTTTCACTATAAAGTCTTCCCATAACTCTGGTTAGGATTTTAAAAATAAATCATAACAAGAACTCCAAGAAAATATTTATTGTTCTTCCCGAGCATTAGAAGAAAAGCTTCTCTGCACCTGTCAGTCAGAGTGAATCAAGATGGCACTGCTCAGACACTGCTCAGACACTACTAGAATAATTGCTAAGCCCTCATCAGGAGCAACACATCTGGAATAAAAAGTTCAACCATGTCATAATTTACTAACAACATGGACTGTGTTAGTTGCTTGATATAGCGAAGAAGTAAAAGTTATTCACAAGCCTACTGTTCAAAATAGCTTGAAGTCTTTATTCTTGTGAGTTACAGTTCTTAAATTATCAGATTACTTATGTAACATTAAACCTCTTCTCTCCTGCTATGATTTGAGTGGTTCTAGTCACACAAATTTTTGTGTTTATCTACCTTAAAAACTCATGTCACAGAGTGTAAATATGTATAAATCATTATATACCCATATATTTATACACTCCATTTTGAGTGTCATTTGGTTTATATTGTATTACTTAGGTTGCCTATAATGTCAATAAAAATACCACTTAAAGTTTTCTTCTTATGAAATTAATATTAGATAAAATTCCCATTTTCTATTTTGATAATTATAATCCAAGACAAATTTTATAGCTGAAAGAAGTGCACTTTTCTTTCTTATGCTGCCTTCTATGTCTCATGTATAGCCACTCAGATTTATTTCCCATTATTGGTTTAGTTCAAGACAAAATAAATTAAATAATGAATAGGCTACAGATATTTCCCATGGGGCAAGGGGACCTGATTTTATTTTTCCCTCCTCCTACATAACATTGCAATAAGGGTCTTTTGAAACTTATGGCAGTCGGTCCATGTTGTCTCCTTTTCTTTTATTCCAAAATACAGCATATGCATAAGTCCCGCTGAACGTGAAGACTTTTTCATTAAACAAGTTTGCACATTGAAATTATGTGGATACAATTTTAAGCACATTTGGGCTCACATAACCCATGTGTGTTCTGACAGCACAGATAATCCCCCTGCACACATCCTCCGTGAGGCTGCAACAAAGGAGCTGAAGCACAAATCAGAGCACAACTCTGCCTGATTTTCCTGTGCAGTCATTTTTATCAGGAACAAGGAATATTCCGCAGCGGTGCCCAGATGAAGGCTGTGCGCATTTCCCAGCATTGCATTGTGGAAGAAAATGAAAAATCTAATAGCATTTTGATGCATTCCAGTTAGGTTTTCCATTAAGAGAAATAGGTGATACGTTCACACCATTTGTCAGGAAAAGAAGAAATGAAGAAAATGTTGACAATTTCATTACACTCTGGTTATGGGGTGATCTGAACTTACCTATTACAAGATAAAAAAAAGATTCCAGATATTATTAGTTGAAAACATTATTGTTATGGTTACTTTCATGTACGCTACAACTATAGAGTTAATATAACTGTATAAGCTCAGATTTAAAATGAGATATTTTATATCATTTACCACCTCACTTGAAAATTTGTATCTTTTTGAATGCCAAAGCATAGCCCTAAGTTGCACATCGCTGGATATTTCTCTAGTAAACCCAGCTCTGAGAAGAGGATGCTGGAGTTCCATAAAAGGTTTCCAAGTGTATCATTCTTGTCTTGACCCATGTGTTTATTCAGATGATCTTGTTATAATTTCTCAATTATTTTCTTTTATTATTGACTGTATGGCTCCTGGACTTTCTGCTGAGAATATTTCCCTAGGGAAAGGAGTTGCTGTCCACTTAAAAATCAAAGTTAAACAATGGCATCTTTTCGAGGGGACCAGAGAGACAAGTTTTAGGTTCGATCTGTTTAAATGGAAATTGACTTACACCTGATTATTTATGTTTCCTTTACTAATTATTGTGAACTGTGATATTAGGGGCTTTCATACTGAACTGTATTTGGTGCTGAATCCTGAAACACATTTATTAAAACATTATTAGATTCTGTCGTTGTAGAAAGGAAATTAGTTTAAAATGCACTGTAGAGGTAATACTTTAAAATGTAGGGACCTCATGCATAAGACTTCACAAGTATAAGACTCTTTATTCTTATGTTTTAGCAAATGGACTAATATGTATACTGAGCAAAAAGTTATTTACTGATGAGCTCATAAAAGGTGCTTGACTGAGCACATCCACACATTAATCATTTCTTACAAAAAGTATTGTAATGAATGTCACTGTCTAAGTGCATGAGGTCCTGAACATGAACTAGTACAGACACCAAAACAGCTCAGAGAAAATCTAGTAGGTCACTCAGAAGCAGGAGTCATGTAAGTAGGCTGCAGAGAGGATGTGATGCCAGAGGCGCTGAGCTGGTTGCAAAATCATTTCCCCATCCAGGCTGTGGATTTAGCTCAAGTGGTACCATGCCTATCTTGGAAGCACAAGGGCCAGAGTTTGATTCCCAGTACCGCAAAAATAAATAAATAAATAAATAGATAGATAGATAGATAGATAGATAGATAGATAGATAGATAGATAAAGTAAGTTCCCCATCCATATGAAATGTTATATTTGCTCCATCACATCATTTCCTTCCAGTCTCATAATATTTTGCAGCAAATTAGTACTTAATTATTTTATGGCAGTTATAAAATGCTTACATACTTTTAATTAAGAAGAGAACTCCAAACTACATCGAGTGTACATATATCATCTGGGGCAGATTTGTGGTCTCCACAAAGAAATCCAAGTACTGTGCCTGAAGAGGATGCTTCTAAAAGATATCATTAGTCTTGCTTTTCTACACACTTTATTTTGAACATTAAAATATTTAACTTTTTTTTTTTTTTTTTTTGCTTTTTGAGACAGGGTCTCGCTTTGTAGTTCAGGCTGGCCCTGAGCTCACTATGGTGCCCAGGCAAGCCACCGCGAACTCAGCAATCCTCCTGTCTCTGCCTCCCGAGTGCTGGGATTACAGGCATGAGCCACCATGCCCAGCATTATATGTGGTTACCGGGGATCAAACTCAGGTCCTTGCGCTTGCAAGGCAGGCGCCGGAACCACTGAGCTAACCCTCTGGCCCAAAATATTTAACTTTTTTGACGTATTTGGAACTGAACCTCACACTGAGCTTCATCCCCCCAATCCTTTTAATTTTGAAACTAGCTTCCACTAAGTCCCTTAGGCTGAGCTAAGATCTGTGATCCTCCTGCCCTAGCCTCCCCTGAATTCAGAGATTATAAGTGGATGGCACAATGTCATCTGATTTACAAAGTAAAATATTGAGTAAATTTCAATTAAAATTGTTAAAAAGCAATAGTTTAACAGTTTAAAGATACATGCAAGTAGAATATAAGACAGGAAATTTGTTTACATAAAACTGTACTAGCAATATTATATGTTTCAGTTTTAAAAATGCTTCTGTAGACATGATGTTTTTTCATCTAAGACATACTATGTTTCCCATTAGTGCCATTTACAAGTATTCTGAATCTTTCCTTTCAAAAACATGATGAACTTTACCCATCCTGACCCATTTAAAATTAGAATAACCATATGCTTTACTTTTTCTATGAAATATGATCAGAAGTGTTGTGGACCACTTTATGGCAGATGTTTTATGTGTTACTGCCCACCTTTGCATGTTCTTTCTTTTTTGCCTTGGCAACTGGCAATATTTTTGATAGTGGCTGCCTGTCAGCTTTGGCTCCCAAAGAGGGTCAGCAGTACCGGGAGCTAAGGCCACCTCTAAGATGTAATAAGCAGGTAACATGAATGAGAAATAATCTTTTATTTTTAAGCCACTGATATTTGGAAGTTTTTCATCGTTAAAACATAAAGATGCAATGACTGACACATTTCTATTACTCTCAGTAAACTTGTCATTATTTAAAGCCCTAGGACTGAAATGTGAAGGTTTTCTAATATCTTGCAACTAAAATTTAGTCAAATAATCAAAACACACGTTTTCTGATTTTACATGCTATGTTTCTGAAGAACTGTGGCAACTAAAGTTACATGTACATTAATAATAAGCAAGTATGACTACTCCATAATACATCAGTGTATTATGGTCTGTGGGTCAGTACCATCCTGATCAACTTTCTAGAGCACCTTTCATTTAGAACCTCATGTCACTGTCAAGACAATCATTGGAGATGTTTGATGTAATACCCACTTTCCAGATGGGACAATTGGAACTTACCAAAGTGAACTTACTTGTCTGACACAATGAAAATGGAAAGCTTTGACCCCTTTTGTTTTTGTCAATTTGCCTGTAGATTTTTCACTCATAGCTAGTATATTTTATTTCCTTTCACAATGTATTACAGTTTCCATCTCACAGCGTTGTAAACAATTTCTTAAACAGTCATCATTCTGCTAATAAGCAAGTATGACTACTCCATAGCAGAGTCCACGGATGTATTTAAAAATGTATTTATTTAAAGTGTCTAATATTCTTTTTGTTCCTATCAAGTGAGTTACAATGAAACTCAAGTGAAGCTATTAGAAGGGAAAAATAATAAAGTAAGCCAGTAAGAAGGGAATGGCATAAAGAAGGTCAAAGGCCAAATGTTTATGGCACATTAGTCTCAGTAATATCTGGCAGACTACATGACCTCACTTCAAGACACTTTAATGTTCCGTTTTTTCCAAAATCTGCTTTAGAAACTAAAATATTGTTCACTAAGGATGGAATTTCACCATCTGAGCACTCTCAAATATCCTGCTTTGCTTTCTGGCCTGGATCTTCAGGCCTTCTGTTATTTCAAAAATTAGTCCATAAAAGTGTCATCTGTCAGTTGGAGCACTCCTTTAATTACTCATGTGCAACATCCAGTTAAATATCTCCTAGTGCAATTCTGTATGTAAATGAGATCCCTGAAAATAATTTTTATAGCTAAAATTTGATTTCATAGTACCCTAGCTCTTAAAACAAATAATAAGAAAAGCTGATGAGGGAGCTTTCTCAAAATTATCTTTGGTTTTTCAAAACTAAGTACACCTCTTTTTTTTTTTTTTTCTGTTTTCACACTTCCAGAGAAGGAAACATCATACCCCAGGAGGCCTTTCAATGTACTGTAAGGAATGAAATTCAGCTAAATTATTATAGGATCTAAATCTGATCAGTAACACTGAAGATGCACCGAAGCGAGGGTGTAGATTTCAGTTTCTAGTTTCTGTCCTCTATTCCTTGTCGCCATCCACAAACCAATGGAAAGCGAGTTTACAGACAATAGAACAAAGGAGAAGCTTGGCGGCTGCTGTGGAACGCTCAGGGGAGCATCAGCGCCTCCAGCCTGGGAAGGCTGTGGCGGGGCTGCTGAGGTCAGTGGGCAGCCCTGCGTTGGACAGCGAGGGAACCGCATTTGCTGCAACTTTCTTTTCTACACTTTACTATCAGTGCTCCGGGAACAAGGCCATTTCACAGATGCTATCAAAATCATTTGCCACTGTCCGTCAGTAATAAACACTAGCACTTGAGAATCATTCCATAATGTGTGAGTCCTTCCCCCCCGTGTGTGTGTGTGTGTCTGTGTGTGTGCATGTGTCTGTGTGTTATGCATATATAGATATATACATATGTATTTTAAATACAGGCATATGTACAGTGATGGATACACATAGTTCTTGAGATTTGTATTGATCCAGACAATATACTCTGCTTCATGCGTGACTATGATCATAGTCATAGACTATATTTTTTTTCTTACTGTCCTCTTAATTTAAGACTTTTGTCTTTCTGAAAATTATTATAGAACATCAAATATATAGATGCTGAGCTCACAGGAGTTAAGGAAAAGGTATCACCTAGAGATTAAACATCTGTTTATTGTAAAGGTTTTTAAAGTACAAATCATTGGTTAATATAGTCAGTGCAGAAATGAACTTCAAGTAAAATTATTTTAAAAGAAGTAAGGCACATCATCTACCTATGAATTTCTTGAATTTCTTACTATAACAGGTAACTGTGATCATGGGGAGGAACTTGGAGTTTTCTTGTCCTGTGTAAGATTATTTAGGGAAGGTGCTAAGTACAAAAATAGAACTATTTGACAAGTGGATAGTATGTCTCAGAACTCTGATAGCCAGTGTTTCAGAACAGTAATTCACTAATTGGAAAAGGTTTCACTGCAAAAACAGGAAATTGTAGATAAACAGATTTGAAAATACAGATACTACCTAAAATGAAACACGAAACTTCATAAATACTTGGACAGCGTAAACTTGGATATTAAGACTCATATCAGTTTTCTATTTGCATAATAACTCAGTACAATCTTGAAACCAAGTAGTTTGTCATCTCATGAGAGAGGATCACCAATAATATTCTGAGTAATGCAGAAGTTCTGAGGCATAAAGCACAAGTCACTTAAAAAAGCTCATCAAGATCGAAGGAAAATAAACTTTTGATATAGCCCAGATGTTAAAATTATCCACACATGGGGCCGGAGGGTTAGCTCAGTGGTTCCGGCGCCTGCCTCGCAAGCGCAAGGTCCTAAATTCGATCCCCGGTAACCACATACAGTGCTGGGTGTGGAGACTCATGACATCAGCAATCAATGCCACATTCCACAGTGCCCGGCGTGGTGGCTCACCCCTGTAATCCCAGCACTCAGGAGGCAGAGACAGGAGGATTGCTGAGTTTGAGGCTCGCCTGGGTTACATAGTGAGCTCAGAGCCAGCCTGAACTACAAAGCGAGACCCTGTATCAAAAAAAAAAAAAAATCCACACATGTTAAGCAGGGAAGGACTTTCTACTTTCCTTTTAAATTTTTATCATTCTCAGAATGTCTGTACTAACAGCACGCCTTGTTCGCTTTCTCATCCCTCCCTAGACATCTCCTTGCCTCATGCGCAGTGTGCAAACATACCTGGAGCCTCAGATGCTTCCGTCACCCACATGGGATCATTGCACATAGAGATTTCTTGTGACAATATCATATCCCCAGAGTCTCCAAGCCATGAGCAAAAAGGCACTACGCAAAAGAGAAAGAAAACACCAAGCTTTTGAATTCTAAAAGCTCTTGACTAGTTCCATCAGTGGCTGCTTCTAAATTCCTGTTTAAGAAGTATCTTTTTTAATACCATCCCAAGAACATAAAAGCCTTTGCATTCTATTTTGTAGTTCTCCTTTCCTTTCCTTATCTTTGATGTTTTTATTTTTCTTTTTCCATGCAATACCTCCTTGCTCCCAGCACAAGAGAACATCTTCATTCAAACAAGTCTCCGGCACATATTTGAATGCCCAGAAACAAATCCCAACATTTGGTTGAAAGACAAGGCAGGGGTACAGCCTATACTAGTTAACAGAGACAAAGTCACCTTGTAACCCAAGACTACGGATAGATCTTCTATCAAAAATTATACAGTACGTGGAAATGTATATTCTGTGTATATGAGACCCATGATTCGTCACTAAAATATTTAATGACTGAGTTATAGGCCCAGAAATCATATATGTGTTTATAATTATTATTTTCTCCTTTGCTTGATATAATATTGAACATACTTTCTCAACTTCTTAAAGTCAATATAACATTTGGCTGATGTTGAAATATATTATTTCATTCTTCTTACTATAACAAAATAATGCTGTGCCAGGTATTTAGCTCACATCATTTGACACATACCTTGGAAACACAAAGGCCCAAGTTTGATCCCTGGTATTGAAAATAAAACAAAACAAAATAACCCCTAATGTTGTCAGTGGACTCTGCACATCAGTAGTTTTTTCCAAGTGGTCCTCAGTGAATTTCTAGGCTTGAAACATAAAACTCTACAGAACACATCTCAAGTTATCTTGAGATTGTCTATCAGTTTGTCTATCAGTTTGTTCATTCCCCTTACTTATAAATACCATTTTTAAAACTTGAAATATTACAAAAAATAATCTGAATATTATTTAAAAGTAGACTTGAAAAACACTTTTTGAAGGAGAAATATGGGCCTCCAAAAAAGTTCAGTCTTTTAGAGAAGCAACAAATATAGTGGCAAAAATTGCAAAACTTAAAAATCTTTAGAACCTTGGAAATTATCTAGAGGCTGGTAACAATTCAGACAAAATCCAAAGCCTTCACTCTAGGATGGCCAGAGTGGCTGGTAACAATTAAAATAAAGTTTATACAAGACTTTCAGAAAAGATAAATCAGGGCCGGAGACTTAGCTCAGTGGTTCCAGAGCCTGCCTAGCAAGTACAAAGTCTCTGGCTTGATACCTGGTAACCACATACAGCAATACCGGGCATGATGACTCACGCCCACCAGCAGTCAGTACCACATACCACAGTGCTGGGTGTGGTGGCTCACATCTGGGCCTGTAATCCTAGTACTTGGAACACAGGGATTTCCTTTTTTCAGTACCAGGGATTGAACTCAGGTCCTTGTGCTTCCAAAGTAGGTGCAGTACTACTTGAACTAAATCCCTGGCCCCAATCCCAGCACTTGGGTGGGGGAGGCAGGAGGATTGCTAAATTCCAGTCTTGTCTGGGCTACACAGTGAGCTCAGGGCCAGCCTGAACTATAAAAGCTAGACCCTGCCTCAAAAAAAAAAGCAAAATCATTTTAAAATTGATTTTAAATCGTTTTTTAAATTGATTTTATTGGTATATTTTATGAATACATTATGATCATGTTCAATATTGATAATTTGTACCTGTACATAATACCTTTCATTTTCCTTTTTCCCTTGCCTTCCTTCCAGCTCCTAACCCCTATGTACATAAGCTTTGTGGCATTTTTTTAATTGAATTTTTTGGTACATTTTATATACATCTCAAAATCACATATAACATTGGGAAATTTGTACCAGTATATGCCACAAGTTAATTCTCATTTTTACCCATATCCCTACCCACTCCCCCCTCCTCCCCCCTTATACATGCTCTTTTATTTTCTTTCTGTATCATATTTATTCCTTCCCCTCATCATATTCCCACACCAAGTTTCCTATAGAAATATTC